>JASAND010031562.1:0-23595 GCA_030248195.1 Trissonchulus latispiculum | reverse complement strand
GTTGGACTTTCTAGAGAAGACTTTCCCGCAACGCAAACATCCCAGGTCGTGAATAATTTTGAGGTGGTTTCTAAGAAGGTCTTTGCAAGAAAACACCTCAGCACAGCTTCGGAAGGGGCACCGGCAGATCATCCTGAAGAAAGATAACGTGTTTTATTTAACGGTTAAAAGGGGGGGGGGTGGGGGTTAATGGTTCTTTATTAGATTTTAAAGAAGTTATTAACTAGCAAAAGTAACATGGACTTGGTAGAAATTATCTAAAAAAGCATACATTTTGTTCCTACATAATTAAAAGAATGACCTATTTTCAAAACTTGGGGGAGAGACTTGAAGTATTTTTAGTTGAGTTAGCGTTTTTGCGTCGTCCTGTTTATGATGTTTCTGGTGTATGATGCGTAACTGAAATTATATAATCTGTGTTAATAGCTGTTCCACATGGCTGTTCCACATGCTATATTCATTTTTACGCAATAGGTGTTATAATTTACCAATAGTGTGCTCGTTTTAGCAAGTTAACCTTATTGTTTGGCGGCAACTTGCAGTCGACGTTTTAGCTAACTGAAGGCAGCAAGAAATTTCACTCTCCATCGTTAGTTTTAATAATTAGCATCTTATAAGATTACTCACTTTTATTGCCGAAGCAGTCCAGAAGAAGGAGGGGGAAGCAGAATTTGCGGAATCCAAGCGCGGAGTCCTGAAAAATGCAAGTCACTTTTACTTTTGTCTGTACTTGGTACCGTTAAAAGTATTGAAAGGATAGAAGACTCCGTATTGTTAAACTTTCTACTGCTTTTATGGAACTAGAAAGTGGGTTTTAGCTGAATAAACATGGCCATTTGAAAATTAGAAAATATTATTTATTAGCAGACAAATTATTAACTTTAAACGGTGAACAAGTATTTTATTACTTACCGTTTAAGGATCAGTGAGTCAGTTGAAAGACACAACAAAATTATACAATCAAAATAAAGCAGCAGAACTATCTAAACTTGAGTAAACAGAATAGCGCTATAATAAGTTACACCGTCGAAGCGGCATCTCGCAGAGAAAGAAGACAGAGAAAGTGAAAGGCAGCAATGCAGAAAGAGTTTATAATGGGGCGTTTAAATTGTTTTTCTACTAAAACTTTTGCTGACGTGTAGAACAGCTGCAAAAGCACCTGCCGCTTTGTTTTTATCATGACTGTTCTGGAGTTTTCAGCCGGCAACTTTTTAGCAAAATTACGTAATGCCTTTAATCACAGCTGCTGCTCAATGTTCTGACGGGGGGAGGAAGTTTATTTATTGCCGGAACTCTTGGCGCTTGTTTGAATTTTAGAAGTCTGGGAGCTTGCGTAGTCAGCAAAAAGCTGATTACGCAAGCAGCAAATGTGCTGTTTGTTTTGACTTTTTAGATGTTGCGCAATAGTTGTAGAACGGAGATGTTTGCAGCGTAGTTTTTTGGAGAAAAAGTTGGTTTTAATGATAATGTACATGCTTTCAAAATAAAGCTTATTTAATAATGCTATTTAATCACTACTTCTTAATAATTTACTTACACTCATACTTCTCACTACACTCATCATAAAATATATAAGAAAACTTAAGCATAGGGGCGGCGCGGCTGAGGGGTTTGGGGCCGGAAGTTGTGGTGGAGGGTTGTTTTCAGGGGCGCTGGAAGCTTGCGTAATCAGCGAAGCTGATTACGCAAGCAGCCAGCTGCTGTTTGTTTTTCAGGTTGCGCAATAGTTGCTGCAAGGAGACGTCTGGTTTTTTTTAGAAATGTTGGTTTTTTATGCGTCTGGCAGGCGGCTGCCAGACTAATGCTGAACATAGGTATCGATTTTAGGGGTGTAGGCACAGGCTATACTACTACCGTTTGCTAATCTAGTCCTGAAAGATTGTGTGAATGACGTAATTATTGCTTTTACAATATGCGTTTTAATTACTAAACTATATAAAGGTGCACGTGCCGTTGAAACTTTTTTCATAAAACTGCAGTTAAACTCAACCATATTAAATTATATTTTACCATTTATAAGCTCTTGGGTAAACGGGTCTGGGTCAAACAAGTAGGGCCACGGATTTGCCGGCTTGGTCGGTGCGAGTTCTTTTAGCTCTGGATTTGTATGATTATGGGCAAGGAAAAACCAAAAAGTTAGGTTAAATAGAAATTTTGTAAGGGGGTGTTTAAAACGTCTTTCTTGCATGAAACTAGTAAATGAAATATGTAAAATATGAAATGCCGAAACAGAATTAACCAAAAACGTGTCATCATTGCTCCTTGATGTTTTGAATCTTCGTATGTTGTAACTTTTATTTTATTTCACGGAATTTTTTGTGAATCAGACTGCGACATAATTTAGGGATAAGTTTACAGAATGCCTGACTTGACATTTACTTGATCATTTAGAACTCACCCGGAAAAATTTTTATAATTTCTCTTAAATTTAACACGTCCTAAATAAATCACCAAAGTATTCAGTACTTTTTCTTTCATTTCATTGCTTACAATTTCCGACTGGACACAAAACAAAAACAGTGGCGAAATAGTAAAGTCACATCTTTAACAATGAGAATTCTTGTATTAGTGTTTGAAATCAATGACTATAATGCCTACACTGTTGATTATTATGTTGCTGACAAACATACGTTTGTTTGCTAGTGTATGCAAGCAAGCTTGCCACAATTTGAAAATGCGTAATGTCTCAAAACAGACGACAAATCTAGTAGGTTTCAGCTAAAGTTCAAATTTCCGTTTTTCGAGCGAAAATAAAAATTAGCTAAATTTACGTTTTCTAGCTAAAAAACTAATAAAAATAGAGGCATTCCCTTGAGGAACGGCGGTTACCACAATAACCGCAAAGTCTTGGCATCACTACCGCATACCACAGCCCTGCTGTAGCAACTGCTGCCCATCCCTACTACTGATCTGGTCAGAGCTGTTTTCAGGAATTCAATAGCTTGCTGTTCTACTTCCGTCCAGCAATATGATACTTGTTTGCTCAGTCGATTCAGTGGTTCAGCCATTCGAGAAATGTTGCGAATAAATCCCCGGCAACACCCCATAGCTCCGAGAAATATTCGCAACTCTGTCAAGTCTCGTGGTGGCTTTCAGGCAACCAGGCACTCAACGCGTTTTCGCGATGGAAAGACCATACATTCCAAAGGTCTAGGCCCATGAAAGTAACTCGCTTTGCAGCCTACACACTTTGACAGCTTTACCAGAAGGTGGCTATTTTCAAGCCTGCCCAGAACGTGACTAAGGTGACTCAAGTGATCATCAAAGGTCTTACTCGCCACCATAATGTCATCTATGTACGCTTCGGCGAAAGGCGGTCCTTCCAGAACAGAGGAGGTATGCCTCTGGAGTGTAGCGCCAGCGTTTGTCAATCCGAAAGTTATGAGTAGGAGCTCGTCAAGGCCAGTAGCCGTAACAACAGCTGTTTTCGATATGGACTGCTCATCAAGGGGAATCTGCCAATACACAGATTTACTATCTACAGTAGTTAAATACTTGTCTTTTCTACCCAATCTCAGCAGGTCATCAACTCTAGCATCGGAAAAGCATCCTTGAAGGGGACTTTGTTCACCCGACGGTAATTAACACAGAACTGTATTGATTCGTTTTTTCTCACCACTGGAACCACCGCGCTCGTCCACGGAGACTTCGACTCCTTGATGACTCCATTCTCATGCATCTTAGCAACTTCCTCTTTTTCCAGCACGTGCTCTGAAAATCGAAGAGGTTTCTGCTTGATTGGTTCGCCTGTGGTTTCTATTGTATGCTTTACGACTTCCGCCTTTCCAGTGATATCTTTTATATTGAAGAAAACACATCAGAGAATTCGTTGAGCAGTTTCAACTATTTCTGCTTCTGGCCTGAAGTGATGTTTGGCGTCTCATGCGCAATCAAATATGCTCCACTTTACCCTTTGCTGCAAAAAGCGTCACATCTTCTTTAGCAGCTTTATCTTCTTTATCAAGAGTCAAATCTGTGCCATGATTCCCAGTAGCAGCAGCCATATCACTTTTCTGGACATTCCATACCAATGTTGTAGTGCCTAGTTGAGCAGCTGTGGCCCGTGACAATAGAACCTCTGACTCGGCCTGCGGAACCTCTGGTGGCTTCAGCACAGCAAACATCGCTGAAGCCGAGGGAATATCTCCAACGTGCAGGTCAACTTGCACTGCTGGGAATTCATCGACAGGGCCCCACGGACCAACCGCATTGATCCCGCGAACACAGTCTTGAGCAATACCTCTATCCCAGAGGTTCTGCTCCAACCAATGCAGCATGCACCTCATGTCCGCTCCCGTATCCACTACGACAGCCTCGTTAGAAAAACAACCCCGAAACTTCAGTGCAAGCCCTACGTCGGACAGCTTAGGTCCGCCTCTATGAGGAGGAACATCACTCAACATTTGCTGAGCCACTATGCTGTACACTTGACCCGTCGGCGTCTTTTTGAATACTTCTTCTCTGTTTTTGGACTTGGATTCTGATATATATACTTTTTTATTACAAATGAAACATGTTATCGACTGTTTCGACTTGGTTGCTCTGGAATACCCAAACCAATGCCACTACCCTTAACTCTTTACCCTCCTAACTTAATGCAACACTTGGGGCACTGGGAAAACATTTTGCCTGCTTCAAGGCCTGCTCCCTGGTGACTGTTTTTACACTTTCAATTACCCTGCCAAGAACCTCTAGTTCCGGTTGTCCAATTCTTACAGCATAATCTCGCACTTGGCTGAACCAATCGTCAAACACGATGTCATCTCTCTCCTCATATTCATGAAAGCTTCGTGGGAAAGGAAGGGCAACGGTGACGACGTAGGGCAGAGGCAGTACAGCATTAAGAGTGGGTTTCTTTCTTGGCTTTGATTAGCTTGTCTTTGGGCCTATTTCTTTAAAGATTAAAATGGTCGGATTAAACGGATTAAAAATCAGGCGGATTAAAATTTTAATGGGTATTTCTTTAATGCTGGATTAATCGGATTAAACGGATTAAAATTAACTCGTTTAATCCGACCATTTTTAATCCGCGGATTAAACGAGTTGATTTTAATCCATTCAATCCGCCATTAAAGAAACAGCTATTAAAAATTTTAATCCGCCAAATTTTAATCTGTTTAATCCACGTAGCTGCACGAGGATTAAAAACTGGTTGAAAATGCAGGCGGCGGATTAAACGGATTAAAATTAATCTTTAAAGAAACAGCAATTAAGCAGGTCGGATTAAAATTAACTCGTTGATTTTTTAATCCGAAGTGTGAATAAAGAAACAGGATTAGATTAAAAATTTAATCCTAGGTACATTAAAGAAATAGGATTAAATTTAATCCGTTTAACTCGTTTAATTTGCTGGATTAAATTTTAATCCGTTTAATCCGAGGTGTTATTTCTTTAATGCTGATTAATTTTAATCAAATCCGTTCAGTCTTTAAAGAAATAGAGCCTTTGTAGTAATGCCGCCAGCAATGTTTGCTGCTGAGCCATCATGACGCTGGGAAAGGCTTGCTGCCTTTGGCTTGCAGCTTCTTGAGTTCCTTGCAACTGTCTCTGAAACCGCTCATTTCTTTCTTGCTGAATTTGTCTCTGTTGCCCTTCTCTATCAGTCAGGATTTGAAGAAAGTGATGCAAGTTTAGAGCGGAGGGTGCAACGTCTTGAGGGGAAGGCGAAGACGGTTGGGATGCAGTGTCATTGAATCGGATTATTGTTGTCGTCTAGGCATTATTCAGAATGATAAGTCAGTCAACGGTCCAATTAAGGAACTTGTTGTTCACAAAGTGATCCAAAACCCGGCGGTCGGCACCAAACGAAATAATTTGGTATTACCTAGACTGAATTGTAGGCTTCTTCACAGTCATTAACAGCACAATATGGTAGAGATAGTCAAGAATGTCCTAACGGATACGATCTAAATTCAACTTAAAATACTTTTAATTTAAATTTGTACTTCACTTCGTATTCTTCAGTACAAAACCATAATTTTGGTCTTCTTGTTAGCCGTGCTGCTGTTATTGCTACCTTTCGATTCCGCTCATAAAAGTTGATAAAATTTACATTTGTGATACGGCTTTTGATTTGTTAAGCCTTGTTCAGCATCTAAATTACCGCTACAATCCGATTACTTGTGGTGGGGCAGGGGTTTCGCACAATTGTTGAAATGCCATGCTTTAAGTACTTTGTCATTACTCTGTCAGAAACATTTTGGTATTGCTTTAGTTACGTATTGGCGCGAAGACAAGATCTTCAATTCTGATGAGGAAGTAACCGAGGAATGCAGGAATAAAGTAGCAAGTAAGCTATTACATGGAGTTGCTGGTCTAATGTTTTAGAATTTAAATTGTTTATTGTTTTATTACTGAATTTCAAACAGTGATAGAGGCGTTGTCACGGTGTGATTTTTCCCCCTTGAAAATTTTCCCCCCGGAAAAATCACACCGGTGTGCATTTTCCCCCCGGAAAAATTACACCGGTGTGAATCTTCCGGGGGGGGGGGGGGAATTTTGCACCAATGCAGGAAATAATGCAGATTTCTGTTTATAAATTGAGTTTGGTTCATAATCGAAGCGCTACTAATTGTGCTTTGAAGATGGAACATGATTAGCGTCATCCGCCAAAATGATTATTCATTATAATATGTAATGAAGTGAGCAAGATCCAAGACACGATCTGCTCTAAACTCTAATCTCTTCTTTACACGGAAGGTCGGCACGTCTGTTCGCAATGAAACAGACTTAAGCACCAGATCTCCGAAAGGTGGTGTTCCAAAATCAGAGATTCTCTGCAGCCAACTTTAGTAGGGGTCTTCGTCGGTGAGTTCGTTTGAGGCTCCTGAGTTGATTTCCAACCGGACAGCAAGAGGGGTCAGCACTTGCTTCCTTGATAATTTCCAATTGAACAGCAAGCGGGGTCAGCACTTGCTTCCGTGAATAGCACTGGCTTTGAATGAGTTCTTCCTCACTGGATCTTCGGTTCTTTCTTGTGGCTAGTAGTTGCACGGTAAACGCACCGTATGTGAAGGCTAACGCGCCTTTGTTTGCTTGTAATAAGCCTAGACGGTAAACGCACCGTAGTTGAAGGCAAACGCGCCTTTATTGCTTGTAATAAGACTCGGTAACTAACAAACGGATAATTTAATGAAAACACTACAATTACAATTCGTACAATTCTGTGCGTTTAAACTAACAGTTACTACAATACTAACTATTAGGTTACAGTACAATCAGATACAGTACAAGTTTACTGTACCAGAGTTGCCAGATATTTCCCTGTAGGTTACGATTAATATTATTCCAATTTGGAATAATATTACAAACTTTGATTAAGTTATTGGGACAAGGTCAATACTCTTAACGCCTTTTACACCCTTCTACTCTACTAACTCTTTCTAACTCAATCTCCCTATATGCTGTGTGTTACCCTATATGCTCGTGCTTTGTTACTCTTTATACGTCCCCTTACAACAGGACTGTCAAACTAATATCACAATAAACTAAGTTACTAATTATTAACCTAGGGACGGTCTTTGGGTGATTTCTTGAAAGTCGGTCACCGCTTTCGCTCCGACACTCAGTTCAGGGATGCTATGTGGGAAAGAATTTGAGGAACACGAAACAGTTGGGGGTTTAGGTGGTCATTCCTTACTTATCTCTAATTAATGGAAAATTAACACAGTTATACAATGAATAATCTTCTTGTCTTCGCTAGGAATTGGGACGTCTGGTGATTAGTTTCGGGACAGGGGGAAAACGATTTCCGGGATAACAAAAGTAACGGTCAAAAGGTTCAGACACATTTTAGGCTTTTTTTTCAACGTTGACTGTTAATTGGTGACTATGACAAAAGTTCCGATTCACCCAATGATCAGGTTTGAAGTGCTCGCTACGCCGTCTCTGCTCTCAATCCAACAACTTTGCCACTGCCGATCAATGTACCTTGCTGAGGTTCCACACTACGACAAAATCTTAAGAGTTCCACTGATTATCTGACGAGGACTGTCTTCGTCCGCTACTGATTCCACTGAATACTGTTCCTGAACAGGCTACTGACACAATTATTGCAAAATCGTCCAGATCCGGCAAGGCAGCGTTGGCTGATCGTCCGCACCTGAATCAAATGGGTTAAAACCCATTAGTACAAGGTCACGGTGCGGGAATCGAACCCAGCAACCATTACTCGTTCTTTTGCTTTCCTGGCCCAAAATGTGCATTTTGGGCCTGTGCATTTTGGGCCCTATTTGAACTTGTGAATTGACGAAATGACACCAAACCATTGGCTATTGCCTTTTTGACAAAATTAGCCGTACTTAGTAAATTCCTGTCACAAAACAGGCCGTGTTGACCATTTTAGAGTACAACTTGTTAATTTTGGTTAAGCTTGAAATGATTCTTTGTACAGACAGAACGATTCGTAATGTTCTCACGTCTGGACCCAAATTAGGTCTTAATGACTTGCAACTGGACGAAACGATTCTTAAAAACGTACAAACTTCGCTATTCATACATTACTTGGAAACTCTGCTTGTTTCTTTCCTTTTTCTTGCACAAACCGGGCCGTCTGGGCCGTCTTAGATTAATACAAACGGATTCTGACAGAAACTCACAGGTTCGCTTGAACAGATTAAATGACAGAACAAAGCTGGTGTTTCTGGCCTGGTTCTGGCCCAATTTCATTGGTTTGCCACGGGAAACAGGCTTGTTTCCCGTGATCCGCTACTAATCTTAAACATCTACAAAACTTGACGTTTTTAAATGAATTTCTAATGTTGGAAGATGGTCAGATATTTGTTGTTTACTATAATTAACCTAGCTACTGCCTACCTACCTAAGTACATTGAATTACTGGAACCTACGTAATGCTAACCTAAGAGTTAATACTGCTGATTATTTGACTTAGAATTCTATGGCTAAGCAACTTTCCTACCTGTACTAACAAAATAAATTAATATGCTGCCTTGTGGGTGAGTTTTTGCACATAATTAGTTTTTAACTGTTTTCTTTACCAGAAATGCAAAAACTGACACTCACTCACTGTCTCAGCAGCCATTTTACGCAGTCCCTACTTACCGACCTACCGACCTAACCGAACTAAATAACTAACTACTTTCCACATAACTAACTAAGAAGCTCGGGGAACCGTACCGAACCGCTATTCGATCCGGCGCTGGCAACCCTGGCAGCCAGCCGAGCGATAGACGCGCAATCTACCACCCTTTCACTTGAGCTTGTTTAAATTTGTGCAAAACTGGCATATAAATTTGTGGAATTTTGAAGAACACAAATTTGGATAAAAGTTACATATTCTTGTAGAGCTTGAAAAACTGAACATTTTTTGTGCTTACAGCACCAAAAAATATTAAGTAATTAATGAGAAAAACACAATTAAAGTTTGCTTTCACATATGCGTAACTTGCACATATAATGCACTAACTGAACAGCACACGTGCTGAGTTGCTAAATTGCTTTTGTACATAGGCTAGCTTGAACTCGTTCTAAACATAACCCGTGTAGCTCACTGGCTGAGTACCGGACCCCGAATCCGGAGGTCCTGAGTTCGAATCTCAACACGGGTCTATTTATTTTGCTTAGTTTGGACTGTTGTTTTGTGTTGCGAAACTGAGCATTCTAACTGACATGACTTAAGCAATTAAAACTACAAACTCTAACTAGTAACTATTATAAGCAAGATAATGGGTACCCTTGTTCCTAACTAAAGCTACGCAGAACAACATTATTCCAGCTAACAATATAACAATATGACACAATTAAAATCACTATCCTAAATTATAACCAACTAACCTTTTGGTCCGCTAATCGGACATTTATTATGAGGTGTTTAAGTGTGCTAAATTTCTCGTTATCGTGTGCACTAGTTACATTTCTAACCCGGTTAGTTCTGGATTTCACAGTTGCGGCTCATCCGTCCCCTAATCGCAGGGCAACCTACACGGATGACCGGAAATCCGACAGATCTGCAGACCTAATGCGGGGTCCCCGTGACCCTAGGCTGCAGAATCTGCCCTAACCGTCAAGCAGAACAATAGGTAGACAAAACTTCACACTACATTCACTCCGAAGCTGGCAATTTTACGTCAAACACGCGTCTAGGTTATAACCGAAATAAGTCCCCTAAGTATCTACGATTAAGGGCCAAATTGCTGCTCAATTCGGCCCAGTTCCTGCCTAATACCTGAGCAATTACACATTCATTCTGGCAGTTCCAAGACCCTTATCAAACAAAGGGAGTTTACATGGTCCGCCCTCAATCACACTCACAGTCACACAATTTTGGTTCAGAATTCACACTTGAAAAAGGGGCTAAACTTGGAACCTCATAATTCATAAGGAATTTACCCAAGAAGCCGACTACGTAAATTTAGGATTCACATTCACGCAATAATGGTCATAATCACACCAACAGTTACATAATCAGCAGAATAGCATAATACAAATCCTAACACTTTCCTACCTAAATCTACCTATTCTTTGTATGCACATTTTGTTGTAGTTTTGGAATTAACAGGTCTCCGTCTGGAGCCCAAATTTTGTAAGTTTGGGATTTTAACCGAGACAATAAACTTTTGAAACTTTGAAAGTTTTGCTGGAAAGCTAAACGAGTAATAATTGCTCGGCAATTATTACTAAACAACAATAACCAATTCCGCAAAGGACAGCTTGATTAAATTAACTTTGGGGAAGCCGGCCATTCCCCTTGAAAAGACTAAATAATTAATAGTTAAAGTGGTTTCTGGATTTTAATTCTTATTAGTTTTAGGTAGCCGACCTACACAAGTTACATTACACAATTACAGACAACAGTTTTACATCGGTAGCGCCTATCTTTATGAATACAGCCGGCAATTCCTAATTGCCGGCTGTGGGGAGAAACTGTTCCTACTATAACTCAGACTTGACATGAGGTCATAGCCAAAGGACCCCCTAACACAACTCAGGGGTTGGTCCCCACTCAAAATCCCGTCATTACTACAGAAACCCCGAAAAGTATGAAAAAGCAAAAATGACTGGCCACGAGGGCTCGCTGATTGAAAGTGAAAAACACTGGCCACGAGGGCTCGCTGATTAAAAAGTGTAAAAACTGGCCACGAGGGCTCGCTGATTAAAAATGTAAAAACTGGCCACGAGGGCTCGCTAATTTTCAATTAATGATGAGCCAAAAAGGGCTATATTTTGATTAAAAGTTTGAGGCCCTAAGGCCGAAAACCCATAGCAAAAATAGGCCAAAAAGGGCCTCGTAAAACCTAGAAAAGGTGTGTCTCTGTGCGTTTGGCCGAGCATAATACGCTCAAATGGCCCTAGTTTGTGCGTGTCTTTGCTTCGTGTTCACTCACGTCATCTCCTCTGACCTGTGTGGGCCAGAGGAGGTCCTAACTCGTGGTCCTATGGGGGGTGAAAAGTGCGTTGGGGATTCTCCGGCCACCAAAACGCTGGCACACCAGGAGACGCACTGAGAGAGGGGGGATACACGACCGCTCTCGGCCGGAGCTGAAGCAAAGACTGACTGGAAATTTTGAATTTCCAGTCAGCCGACCTCACGCCTGTTGCGGGTCTCTTTGAAGCGGACGGGATTTCCAGACTCTTCTGGAAATCCCCTTTATGAGCACAGACCCGACGTGGGCTGTTTGCATTCCTGGCCCACCGGAATGGAGATTTATGGGGGGTCTAGAATTATGACCCCTTTGTGTGATAAATTTCCAGAGCTGAATCTCCAGAAACTTTCCAGACTTTTTGGTTAACAAACCAAAGGGGAAATTTTCTGATAAAAATAACAATTTTCTTGAACTGAAGAACGAAATAATACAAACTAAAGGCCTCTCGGGGCTCAATATGAAAAAGTAAATATTAACTAATATTATTGCCGTAAACTTTTGTAAAATTTGTGTTTTGTATTTTTCAGGCGCTCACTTATTCACTGGCCCCTTTCTCTTCCTTTTAGATACGATTTTTCGGCCAGGAACAAGGGAGGACGCTTTGTTAATCCCAGCGACTATTGCTCTCCCTCACTAGAGCTGGAAGTCCCTACCGTAAGGAACAGGAGGGCAATTTTTGCTCAAAACTTGTGCATACAAAGAGCTACCTAATTTTCTAACTAATTAAAACTAAATATTAATAATCTACGTACGAAACTACCTAAGATAACTTATTTTCTTTTTCTTTTGGGAGTAATTTTAATTATAATTAATAATAATTAACCACGCTAGAACCTATGTCCCTATTAGTTATTTTTCGAGTGATTTGAACCGGCTGGCAACTCTGATACTCACAAGATCAAAAGTAATTACAAAAATTGCTTGGACGTTCACACATTGCATTCTAAGTTCTGAACAATAGATTTCAAAAGCGACAAACAACAACAATTCTAATTCAGATCGCGATTCATGGTTTTTAAGAGTTTTTCTTGACTTTTAGAGTTTTAATTCATCCGTAACATTACAAATAGTTCGACTGAGATAGAGATTAAAACTAATACAAATTAATTAATACAAAATTAAATCGAAATATATAATAAATAAAATTTCGTGAAAAATCAAAAGATTTGTAGGATTGATTATAATCATTATTGTATTCAATTGCTTATTTTGCATTTGATAAACCTTTATAAGGATTATAAGGATTAATTAAGATTTTTTAGTTTATTTTAGAAAATCCATTGAACTAAGCTGAAATAAAAATTTTCAGTTTGCAAATTGAAATCTCAATTTACATGTAGTTGCTACGCGAATTCCCAGAGAAAGTTTGTAGAAATTTAGAGCATTTTAGTGGAGTATAAAATGTTCAAAATATGCTCGATTTAATTTATTTATTTGAAGATATGCTCGATTTTAAGAAGTAATAACTTAGTAGTGGTGCTCCAGATAGTTTGGGAAGCAGTATGAAAGTGGGGGGTAGTTGCCAGTACATGTCCATGCATTAAGTATTTTTGATGCGAAGTTTGACAAGGCAGGTGTTTGGGGGGGTGGCAGGACCATTCACTACACTAGCTAGCTAATTCCATTGGCTTGTGTTTGGGGGGGGGGGGTAGCAGGACCATTCACTACACTAGCTAGCTAATTCCATTGGCTTGATGGATGATGGATGTAGTGGAGGGGCCATTGGGTCCATTAATGGCGGATCGGCGGCCATATTGGATTGACTGTTGGTGGGTAGCTACGTGGTGGGGGTTTGCGTGATGGGTAGCTATGTGGTTAGGTTTTGGGCATAGGTGTAATTGGGGGTCGGGGGAGGGGGGGCTTGGGGGGGGGGGGGGGTTGGGAGGGGGTGTTTCCAGCTCCCCCCAGCTGTTTGTCCATATTCCCCTTAGAAATTTTGTGGGGAACCCGGCCCCTCCCTCAAGTGGAGGGGGGTAGATAAATGAATGTTTTTGTTTTTACAAAAGACTTTTAATGGTTTTGTCGGGGTGGGGTGTGGCACATTTAGGTGCGTGGGGTTATGGTTTTGTGCATTTGGGTGAGGGGTCAGCCTCTCAAATCAATTTAGTTTTGGGCTATGTAGAGGCGGGGCGGGTGGTGGGGGACGTCTACCCTAAATGCATAGGTGTACATTGAGAAAAGTTTGGGGCAGTCGGAATTAGGGTGGGTAGGGTTTGCCGTTTTGAGGTGGGCTGGCGCTGGGGGTCATATAAAAGGGGGGGAATACTTCAAATACGTATATAAATTGCATTTGTTTATGCAAATATTTCTATAGGAAAAGTTAAAATATACAATGTGAATATACAAGTTTCGGCAATTTTTGAAGATAAAAGTTGACATAAAAATTTTTTCACGCGGCAGAATTTTTTGCCATTTGGCACAAATGAGTACTCCTATAACGCCTCCTTTTATGCCAAATTACAGCCTTGTAGCTCGCACCAGTAATAAAATTTTTCTTTCGTTAGCCAAAAAGTTTTAAATTTTTGCCGAAACTTCAACTTTGAACAGTAATTCCCTTAAACTGGTAAACACTATACAATGGTTAATTAAACTAATATATTCAAAAATAATTTAATTTTATACATATACATACATAAATAAATATGTTTTTTACATTAATCAAATATCTTTGTGTTTGATTTTCCAAAAAATCCTTATTTAAAATGCTAAAACTGGATAAAATGATCAAACCCAATATATTCCTGACTGATGCCGCCCAATTTAATGTCATTTTGTAGTAGTAGATACCTTCAAATTTGAAATTGCCACGTTTTAAAACAACCGAAAAGTTTTATCTTGATTGGTGAAACTGTTCATCACATGACACGAAAACAGAATTTGATTGGTTAATCCTTAACTCGAGATAATCTCGAGCTTAAGCTGTAGATCTGATAATCTCGAGCTAATTTTGGTTGGTGCAGCAGATAATCTCTAACTCAGACTTAGAGATAAGCTACAGCTAATTCAATCCTGAACTTGAAGATTATCTCTAGCTTAAGCTAGAGATAATCTTTATGTTGGTGCAAACGGGCGTTAGATGCAGATAAGATACAGACATCTAGTATTTTTCTTCAGATAGGGACATATGTGTCAAATCATATTGGCGCATAGCAGCTTTGAAGCTTGGGCCTAGCAGTCAGTAGAAGTTTTTAATTAATTATGTTGGTAGTTGTGAAAAATGGGGGGGGGTCGGGCACATAAATGCTACGGCTGCACATGGCTGGACGGCAGCTAAGGTCTCAGTACCCGATATTTTTTTGACCAAACCCATGCTCTATATCTTCGCCAAAAAGTAGGCCAATCGGACAAAGTCGGGGCAAGTCGATTTTAGTAGCCCCCCCCTTAAACGGCTTATACTGGTAGTAGTCATATTTAAACGTCCGTAACTTTTTCAATATTTGGAGTACGTCAATAACATTTATATCAAAATGAAACTCACAATGTGGAGAATCCAATGGCGTTAATTTTATAATTGTAGCGGCTGGTCTTCAAATTGATAAATCGTCGTTTACTCCGTAAATTTAATCCGACTCACGATTTTAAAGTTGAAAAATCTCGACTGAAAACTGAAACTGAAACGGAAACTAATTTGGGTGAAATGCTGATACTCGGACTGAAGCTCTTTCAGTCTTTTCTTAAAACTTGAAATTTTGAAGTTTTTGAGTTAGGATTCTGTTAATATTACTGCAGGAGAGGCTGAATATACATTAAATCGTACTTTAAGTTAACTCAGAAGGCTTTAAAGCGTTCCTTTTAGACTGCACTGAAACTAAAACTGAAACTGAAACTAAAATGGGCTACTGAAACAACACTAGCTGACATCTACCAGTTAACGCAGCATGAAATTTCCCAGTAATTTAAATCATCACTCCATACTCTAATCAGAATATAGTGTATACGAACACAGTTGTAAATCAATAAAGAATTTGCTTGGACTGTTCTAATGGCTGAAGGAGTTTTCCTTGCCATTTCGATTTTAATATTCAGCTGCCCTAGATTTCATTGTAAGGCATGGAAACACAAGCACAAACAAGTCTACTGCTCTCATACTGGGACTTCAAGTGTAAGTTGTAGCACTGCCAGGAGTGCTCTCAGAGATTTGTATGCACACTAGCAGGCGAAGCTCCGAGTGAAGGGCACGAGTGCGCGAAGCGCACGAGTGCCCTTCACGAGGGCTTCGCCTGCAAGTGAGCTCACAAATTTCTGTGAGCACAGCAAGCAGTGCTACAACTGGCTTGTAATATGGCTCAAAAAACAGAAGACATTTAGTCTTCTATATGTCATGTCTTTAAAGACTGACATTTGGCTTCAAAATTCAGTCGTTCATATACTATTCAACCTAGTTTGCATATTTCTTTCGGCAGAAAGTATATAAGGGGGAGAAATTCTTTATCATTGCAGTCAGCTCTGCTGGCTGTCAGCAGCCTCGCTGCACACTCCGACAGGAGAGCAGCGAAGGCTTACCGTGCAGTACAATTGTACTGCACGCTGCACCGTGCAGTACAATTGTACTGCACGGTGTAGCGTGCAATTCAATTGTACGTAGGCGGTTGTAGCATGGTTCAATTACACTGAGCCATGTTACAATCAGAATTACTGTGTCTCATACAAGACTTGCCATTGCATTAATCAATATCTGCTGAGGAATTTTTTCTGTTCTAGGGACCATGTTCAACGATACGACGTTTTGCTTTGACTCCTTCTTCTTTCAATATATGTGTGCCAAAAAATGTAGGGATAAATGTCCTAGTAAGTACAAAGAATCGTTTTCCCTTGGTTGTGGTGTGGGATGGAAGTGGAATGCTGGTCCAGCTTGTCGATACCAGAGGGCTTGGAGTGAACACAGTGTGGGATGCATGTGTGAAGAGCCGTATGGAAGGAAGGAGTAGGTTTAGATGCTTTTAAGCATTTTCCCCTTAGTGCCACACCCCAGTTGCTTTCGCGATGAGGGGTAGTGCCATACCAAATTTTGTACTGGGTCCACGGTATGACACTGAATAATTGCATATCGCAATTACCCGAGGCCAAGGCAAGGCTACTGCCGGGGCAGAAGTGGTCACGCTGCCTTTTTAAGCATTTCCACGATGTAGAATGAAACCGTTTCAGGCGGAAATTATATACAACAAAACCAGCTCACTATAAAATGCTGTGTAATTTTAAACCGGAATTTGCTGTGACACCATTTCCGAATTTCAACTTTAATACTTTGATATTTCAAAATATACTTTTGTGCTTTGTCGAATTGCAAAGATATTGATTTGCGAAAGTTATATTAGAAAAATAGCATAGCATAGCATGGAAAAGCAGCATAGCTAGATTTGTAGTTCATTTCAAGCTTACATAGTTACTGTAAATTTTTAAATTTCTGATTGTTGATTTGCATCCTGGCCGCGGGCCGTCCGGCCGGCGAGCGGCCGGCGGCAAATCAACTTCAGATTTTTTTGTTTATTTTGTTATGCGCACTTAGTAACCATTAATACAAACATTTTCGTGCAGTTTCAGCCAGCCAGATGAGCATGATCGGAGGCAGGGGATAATCCGGGCCTGTTTTGAGCCGGATCCGGGTCGGGCCGGTCTGACCGAATCTTGATCCGGCCCGGGCGCGCCCGGCCTGGGGCCCGAGCCCGGAAAAGGACCGGATGACAACACTACATCCCGCCTGTCTGCATATATTAAAGCAAAGCACAGGGACTGTCGTTTCTTCGGGGATATAGCTTTGTTAAATACTAGGGCCAACCTGACCAGCTTTGTTGCTTCACACGTATAAGCTGCAATCTAGAATTAGATGCTTGGCCTTGTCTTGCCATGGGAGCTGTTAAAGTTTGTGTCGCGACGGTTCACTCATCTTTACTTATGGGCGTCTTCAAAATATTGATGGTGAAATTGCATCTTTATAGGTCACTCATGGGTGAAGATAGGCGAAACGTCGCAACAAAAATTTAACAGCTTTCGTGGCAAGAAAAGGGCAATCATCTAACTCTTGAAATGAAACGACGCCACGATAAACATACAGATCAGAATTGGGAAAGCTGCATTTAAAGTGGTAATTCCTTTCGGGCACGTGTTGTTCGATTACGCCCCAAATCAAGCTGAAATTTTAGCAATTTTGAAATTTTCCTTCACAGTGCGCAATCCATCTTCAAAAACTCAATGTTTCCGCCTTGGGCAGATTTTGCTTAACTGCTGAATAGTAATGATTCAAAATTCATTGAACAGTAAATAATTCAAAAGATCTTGTTTAGCGCAACGCTTTGCTTTTGAAATCATCTTTCTGCTTTTCTATTTTGAGATATTGCCAATTTCTTTGTTTTCGCGTAAAAACCCTGGATTTCAGCTTCGATCAGTTGCCTGTCGGTGCTGATACTGGATTTTTTCGCCGCCACGGAACGGGTAAATTGAATGCTGCGCTTTTGTATATTTTCAGAAATCTTTACTGCAGCGCATCCGGTCTCGTTAAAGACTGGAGAAACGAATTTGAGGTGGATTGCAAGAGGAATACGGTTATGAAGGACCAGTCAATGGCACAGCCTATGCTTGATCGAAATATCGAACAACAGATCGGAAATCCTAGCATCAAAATCACCATGCGTTTGTGTCGCCAGTCGGGTCGATGTGATGAGTTTTGATGGCATGAAATTTGACAGATTGAAATTGAAAAGAAAATTCTTGGTTTCCATTATTTTGTTGGAGACGTCTAAATAAATTGCGTTGGCTTGAATGATTAGTATGAATGGACTACTTCAGCTTGAATAGTATTTTTTGGCGGATGCTAAACAAGATTTGGTCAAGAGTGCAGAATTGCACTATATTTAGAAAGAAGAGTAAGTCACTAGAGGGATTCTGTTCTTGGCATTGCGTAACGGTGCTCAGACGACAATACGCCGATGTTCCCCCGTTTGCTGGAGGGTCGACAAGCACACCTGTCCTTAGTATGGTATGGCATACACACACTCAGGCTCAGCCCATTTCAACTAGCTAAACTAAACTAGCTCAACTTAATCCCCACCAGTCTATAAATAGTGATTGGTGACGGATGACGTCTCAGAACGCTGCCACGGTTTGCCACCCTTTCGGGATAAGCCATCTGTATGAGAGGTATAGGATTTTAATAGCATTCTTTTTGAAGAACGTCCAAAACTTAGCTAGAACATGGATATCTGCAATGAACTGAGAAGACAAATGTCTGAAGTAAGATACTGCTGCAGAAAAATCACCTAGCACATTCAGTTCCATGCCTTCCGTTCAGTGTCCTGCACAAATTGGTCCTACACGGTAATATGAAACTATGCTAAGTTTGCTTAGTCAGCAACATCGTATCCGATAGTGCTGGGACCGGTTCCGATTTTTGAAACCGGTTCCGTTTCCGGTTCTTTACTACCCGTTCCGGTTCCGGTTCTAGCTACCGGTTCCGGTTTCAATTGGTATTTTTGATACAAAAGCTAAAATCACGCAATTTTTTATTTTTTGACAATTGCTATAAAACCTTAATATAAGCCTTTAAGCTTTATCCTTTAAGCCCGGTTTATACTTGTCCGTTTGTCCGTTTGGGCGTTTGGGCGTTTGTCCGTTTGGGCGTAGACTCAATTGAAATGAAGTTGTCCGTTTGTCCGTATGGGGGTGTCCGTTTGGGCGTAAGAAAAGTTAAGCAGTGTTGAACATTTTCTTACGCCCAAACGCCCAAACGGACAGACGGCCAAACGGACAAGTATAAACCGGGCTTTAACTGCACAGAGCTATGAACGTGTTTTTAAACAGTGTTTTTGCTTACTTTTTACTATGTTATTTAAATACAAATATTTACTGTGAAAAAGATATGGTTTGTTTCATTTTTACCAATATGTTGGGGAAATTTTAGCTACTAGAGCTTACCAAAATACCTGCCTACTAAGTATTCTCAATCTAGATAAACATTTAGCTACTGCCCTTCAGAAAGCGCACGTCGCACAGAACTTTCCTCGACCAATTTCAAGCAGTCCAATAAAATTTGCTTATCGATTCAACAGCTACAGTTACAACATTACAAAGCTTAATCATTGAAAAAGCAACTAATCTCATCTCGGGGTCGAAGATTTTTTGAGATCGAAAACTATAGCAGAAAACATTGGGGAAAATCGCTGAACTAGAATTGAAACTTTTCGAGCACTTATGCAGCACACAGGTACAACTAACTTCATACCTTTAAAACCAAATATTGTATGTTACAATAAATAAAACCAAGCTACTAAGTTTTTATTTTACATAGAACTTGTTGTAATTTTTGTAGCTGAAATAAACAAATTTGTAACAAAAGAGCGCTATTCCCTATCAAATCCTAAACCTATATATAAGCAAAAAGTACTAAAATATGACTATGAAATATGAACATTTTTAATAGACCATCAAAGGCATTCTTTTTCGGTAGCGCTAGCCAATTGCTATTATATAATTAAATAAGAACGGTACCTCAGGGATACTGTTGCTCAGCTTAACCCTTAATCTGGAGTTGCGCCTTCAGTATACTGGTTTACTTCAGTTGAAGTTTGCACACAATTGCAGAGACAACAGCTAAAGTTGGAAGAGTTGCCGTAAAGCATCAAATCCTTAATGCTTACCTTTGTTATCCTTAAGGTGGTGGTTTCCTTTTGTGTAAATTTGACCCTAGAGACCTCAATTCTTTATAAAAGTAGATGAAACTTTCCAAATATGCTATTTTGGTGCTCGTTAACATTCTCGGACCAGTCCCACATTTTTAGGTGAAAAGATGAGAAATTTTCGGTTTTTGGCATTATACTCTCAGTAGGTAGTCGATACATCAGATTGGTTGTTATGGATGGAAAGAGGGTACAAAAACGAACATTTTTGCTTTTACAACCTTTGAGCTATCTCTAGTGGTTAAGTCAGTATAAGCCAAAAACGATTTTTGGTGTCAAAAAACGGCTGTTTTCGAAAAAATCAGTTTTTTCAAAATTACAGCTAAATCATACGAACGATTTTCGGTTATTTATACTCAATCGATAAGCGGTCTAATTTCCCATTTTATCAGTGCCTATTAGCTGGGCTTCGTTGCTTTAAGCTAGAGATTTGGCCGAAAAACCATTTTGGCAAAAACTGCGATTATTTTGTTTTAAACATCGATTTCTCAAAAACTACTCAACAGATCCCGGAGATTTTCACCAGAATGAAAATTCGCACTATTGCGGAGGGACATTTTTCTTGGTTTCTGCTAAAACGTCTCCAGTTGCGAGAAAACTGAATACAAAGTTGCGAAATTTCGTGTTACCGCACATTTGCCGGATTTTCTGGAGTATTAAGGCTTGTTGAGCCCAATCCAAAAAAATTTCCCTCGGCGCATATGTCCTTCATATCATGACACAAGAAAAAATTTTGGCCGATTCTAGAGTTTTGAGAAATCCATGTTCAAAGATTTTTTGTCTATATTTAGCCTGTCAGAAGGTAATATGTCAGAAAATTTTTGCTAGTGTTGTGCTAATTTTGCTGGTTTCTTACGCTCATGTGAATGTACAGATTATAAGCTTTAAAACGATGTATAATGCTCTTTCCAACTCCCAAAATTGCGAAAGTTATAGCGTTTCAAAAAATAACGACAAGTGCACCGCACAAAAGGATACCACCACCTTAAAGAAGTGTTAACATTGAATACACCTTAGTTTTTCTTTTTCTATAACGTTTTCAGAAAACTTAAAACATTGACTGAAAACTGTTATTAAAGACATCGTAAAATTTATATCAAATCTTCTGCTATTTACACGTCTTTCAAAAACAAAATTTCGTATCTAAATAGAAGTACCAAAATAAAATTAAATTCCAAATGCTAAATTCAAATTCATAAGAAAATTTTAAAATTTTACAAAATAAACCTTGATTGAAGCTTCAAACAGCCAGAATTAACACTAGAAGCGGCCGGTTCCAAAAGCCACCGGTTCCGGTTCCGGTTCTAAAAATCCTCCCGGTTCCGGTTCCGGTTCCGGTTCTACCGGTTCTTTTGGAACCGGTCCCAGCACTAGTATCCGATGTATCGCTGGTATCCAAGACCAACATCTGTGGATTTCGGTTTCTGGCGGTTTCAGCTTTCCCCACAGATTCATAGACAGCCTTCGTTGACCATTCACTAGGCCAGACCACCCGCGTGATCCGTACCTCATCCATAGGCTCTCATGACATGAAAGTGACAGTCTTCGTTGGCAATTCACTAAGCGTGACAAGTGAACCATAGCTTCTGCATAGGATCTGAGTATGTGCTGGCGTCTCGTTGATGACCCTATCTCTGGATCCATGGGATATTAAATATGAAAATGTACATTCTTCTTTCTAATTCTTTCTTTCAGAAATAGTTAGGGTTTGTTTGTAAATATTGTGCAGATATTGACTTTGAATCTGGGAACAAAGTATTAAACTACTTGACGAAAAATATATGTTGTAGTACATATAAGCAGCATTTCAGTCTAATTGCCATAGGACAAATCTAATTAATTACTGGAGCCTGACCAAAATGCAAGTCACTAAAGATTTTATTATAAATGCAACCAAATAGCCTACCCTTCCATTCTTTTCAACAGCAATTCTGTATGCGTCCATTGGAGGAACGAAGGATAGTTTTTTGGTGCACTGGAATTTAGTTAGCTGTAGTTAACTGTAGCTAACAAAAATAGTTAACTCAATTAACCTTAAGTTATCGAACTAAAGCGAAGCAGGATACTTGCAAAAACTCAGTACTTTTAGTTGTAAATCAGATAAACTTACTGACAATGCTCTATTTTTAAAGATGAAGCTTATGCTACACCTCTCCTCCAATTTCTTTTCATAAAGTATTTCGTGATCTTTCCTTAAAAACTCCCAAAATCCCCTCCAAAACCCTCTTAAGGTGGTGATTCCCTTTGGTCACATAAAGTTTGCACCATTATAACTCATTCATTACTCGGAGTTAAGAAGCCATTTTTATATCAAAATGTAGCTTGACATTTTCTCTTTTTAATGCATGCCACGAAACTAACGTTGCTTTTCTAAAATATTTTAAACACAGTTTAGAAGAAGTATAATTTTCCAGAATTTTTGCAGACTAAAGTAAATTTTTTCGCGAGACATCGGTTATATCATTCGATACCTCAATCAAATAGCTGGCGACGATTTTTTATTTATTG
This sequence comes from Trissonchulus latispiculum, assembly GCA_030248195.1. NCBI lineage: Eukaryota > Metazoa > Nematoda > Enoplea > Enoplida > Ironidae > Trissonchulus > Trissonchulus latispiculum. The sequence continues at coordinate 1,037 of JASAND010031562.1, read as the reverse complement.
TGAAATCGCTCTTCGTTTTAGAGAAATAAGCTGAAATATGTGCGTAACCTGGATTTTGCCTACTTTTGCCAAATTTCTCAAGCGATTACTATAGCTAGAAAGCAGCAATCGGGGCAACTAAAAATCGTCCCTGGGTATATTTGTGCAGAACACATTTGTTCAGTAGCAGCCCCCCAGCTCGCATGGTAAATGCTCCACAATAGTAGTATAAAAACCCGGGTTCTGGGACAGTTAGCTAATAGTTCTGGCTTCTACTGGCTATGCGCTTTTACACTCTAGTAGCTACAATGAATTTCTATACCCTTAGCCTTTTAAATTCAATTAGCTTTTTACGACCTAAGGTTTGTAACAACTATGACCTTGAAATTCTAACTAGCCTTAGAATCCGTAGTAGTATAGGAGAGTTCAAATGGGAGCTGTTTGTACAGGTGTATGTTTGGCTTGACGAATAGGGTCATTAATCATACAGGTAAGGTCATTAATCATCGGGTGCAGATGTCTTTCAAGGTCATTATTGGCCAATTTTCCCTCTAGCTTGGATTTAAGCTTTGTAACATTGCACTAAATTTTTTAACACAGTGTTATTGGACTATATTGTCTACGTATGTAACTTTACCTATGTATTCAACTAGTTTGTTTACCTGCCTAATTACAAATTTGCTAATTAACTGTCTAATTAAGTACGTAAATTAATTAAGTAACATTTTCAAACTTTTTTCAAACTTTTTCATTTACCTGACTGTTTGCCAATAGATTCTTACCTATCTATCTCAGCATCGTATAGACCAAAAATATTATTGCAAAATTTTCTTCCCTTAACAACTAAAATTTTCTTTTCCTGCATTTCCTTATATATGACATCTGGACCTTTGTATTAACCTTGAAACGGAAGACATGTAACAAACACTTAAAGAAGACAAGATTGTTAGTTTACGTACTTCAGAATACACTTTAAATATCTTTATTTAAAATTTTCTCCCTGCTAGCTGCCTTCTAGTGTTAGCATATCTTTAGCATACTGAGGACTCAAACCTGTC
>JASAND010031561.1:0-80534 GCA_030248195.1 Trissonchulus latispiculum | reverse complement strand
TTATTTTTAGAAAATTTTTTCGAACTTTTGTGGGTTTTTTGTGTACAAACTGCTAAAAATCGCTAAAAATGACTTATTCTATGTGTTTTTTACGCTAAAATAGCGAAAATTTAGTCAAAAATCCGGCGAAGCCGGAAAATTTTTGAAAATTTACGCAAAAATGGTAAACTTTGGGAATTTTTGGGGTTATGGGGGGGAGGTCGGGATTTATGGGGGCTTTTCAAAGGGGGGCTCCTCGAATGGGGAGGTTGCAGAACAGCGCCCCACCCCCACTAGGGATAAGCCAGGAAGGTCAACGGGTCCATTACGCCATCCATCCAGTAAGAGGCTGAGGTTCCTTTCAAAACGGTGGTGGACCGACCAGCCAAACAGTTCGGTCCAAGGGAAAACGTGGTGGCTGCCCGGGTCCGGTTCAGAGAAAGTGCCCAGGGAACCCGGAAGGTGGACGACTGGTTGGCGGAACCGCGACGCCTTGTTGTTCCGTGCAACTACAGGGGATCTGGGAGAGGAGCTCACCAGGGATCAACTGGAGGAGAAGACCTCCAGTTCCAGAACCAGGGAGAGACTTTTGATGGAAGCCGACCTGACACTGGAGAAGGCTCTCTCAGTGGCACGTCAGGTGGAACAGGCTAGCAGGGATGCGAAGGCCATTTCCGGTTCTCAGGTCTCGTCCTCAGTGAATGCCGCCTCATCCAAACCAGCCAGACCATGGAAGCCTCAGAATCAATCAGCCCAGACCTGCTTTTGTTGCGGAAAGCCAGGTCATCGCCCGAAGGATCCGAGGTGCCCTGCTTTGGGGAAGACATGTGAAGCTTGTGGCAAAATGGGTCATTTTGCCGCTGTCTGCCGAGCATCAGGCCAACAGAAGAAGGCGTTCCAGAAGACGCCTACGCCAAGACGGTCCAGATCGAAGCCAGCCACAACATCGTCAGTGGACATCTCGAAGGCCGAGGTTGAGGTTTCGGCAGCCTCAACGGAACTCATCATTCCAGCCTTCGAAGTCAGCATTGCCGGAGTCACTCGACATCTGCCGATGGTCGTCGATACAGGATGCACCAGATCCATCCTGCCATTGACGCAGATGGAAAGAGAATTTCCGGGAGCAAGAATACGTCCATGCCAGCTGTCAGCAGTCGGGTACGGAAGAACAGCACTGCCAGTCGCCCACTACAGAAATCATTAAATAATTTTAATATTAGACAGTGTACGTATATATATATGTCGTAGTTCAGTATGTAATTCAGTTCAGTTCGGAACTGAACTAGTCCCGTATGTATATAATTATATACACACTGAACTAGTTTGGTATGTAATCAACATTTTCAAAGTTATTACAGTTCTTGTTTATGAAACCCCTCGTTGTGATGTTGCAAATATTACAGGGTCTGTATAATTACATGTTGTACATTTTGTACATTACATGTTGTACATTTTGCATCTATATAACATTTCCTTAGAGTTGTTTATAAAGTGTCAGCTGCGAATATGTTCGTTGGAATCTGCTGATTACAAAAATATAAACTATTAACTTTTGAATACATGACCGTAACGCGCGTTTGTATTTTTTGAATGGAAATTTGTTGCAAATCATTAAGAATCCTGATTCTGCAACTTCATTTTCAAAAAACAAGTACTCAGACATAATTCTGAGCAGTTTAATACCAATTTAATTGTTTTAAGATATTTTATTTTAAGATATCTTATTTTTACTAAATGTGTTGTTTCGTGCTTCAAATCACAAAATTGTATTTTATAAAATGTTATTTGCAACTCAAATTAACTTGAAGTAACATTGTGGCCTCATTTTCACAAATTTTTCGATGATCACCGATTTTGTGGATTTCTATGCAAATTGATTGTATATATGTTATGCCGAATATTTATAATTGCCTATTATATTGTGTGAGAGAGTGAGTACCTAGTGTGAAACTTTTACCTCATGTGCTTTAGGCAAAAACGATTTCCCAGTAAAAAAGGCAGCATTATTTTGCAAATGAAGAGCTATAAGTCACGGTAAACGTTGTCCAGTGTAGTCAAATTTTAAAGAAATGTTTAGTTAACATTTAAACCTGGTTCACACTGGTGTCTTATGTCTTATGTCTTTTGTGCTATGTCTTATGTCTTAAGGCGTTCACACTGGTGTTTTATGTCTTGTCTTTTTGTCTTAAGACAGACTTGGGCTAGGCTCAACTTTTGTCTTATGTCTTAAGGGATAAACCAATCACATTGCAGCTAGTCTAGCCATTGTCAAGTTGATTGGTTGAAAGGATCAGATGTGCTGCCTAAGACAAGAGACATAAGACAGCAGTGTGAACGGTTCTGTCTTAAGACATAAAACATAAGACATGCGACATAAGACAAAAGACATAAGACATAAGACATAAGACACCAGTGTGAACCAGGCTTTAGTAAAAATAAAACATTTTAAAACAATTAAATTGGTATTAAATTGCTCAGAATTATTCATATGTCTGTTTTTGAAAAATAAGTTGTAGAACCAATTCTTTATTATTTGCAACAAATTTCCATTCAAAAATACAAACGCACTTTACGGTCATGTATTCAAAAATTAATTGTTTATATTTTTGGAATCAGCAGATTCCAAGAACATTCCAAGTAGCTGACACTTTATGAACAACTCGAAGAAAAAAGTTAGATGCAAAATTAAGAAATTTGAAAAGATTAGAAAGTTAAAAGAAAAAACAAGGAGGTGGAAAATGGAACAAATCTCATTCATGTTAATTTTGCTGAATACTGACCCTGTACACTACAGACCCAGTAACATTTGCAACATCACAACGAGGGGTTTCATAAACACGAACTGTAATAGCTTTGAAAATGTTGATTACATACCGAACTAGTTCAGTGTGTAATTATATACATACGGGACTAGTTCAGTTCCGAACTGAACTGAATTACATACTGAACTACGACATACGTATATATATATATATTTAAACTCGAAAACTTGATTACCAAAATGTTTCTGAGTCCAGAATGCCCAATTTTCGCGCCTACGGCGCGACTGCCCCCCACCAGCATGGCCTGGGGCCCCCAAACATTTTTGGGGGGGGGGGGGTTGGAAAAATGACTGGTGGGGTTACCCCCCAAACACCCTCCCCCAATTACCCCTATGGGTACCCCCACCAACCCCCCCCCCCGACCAGAATTCGGACCTCAGAAATTTCAAAATAAGGCCTGTTTTTAGCGTTTTAGGCGCTTTTACAAGGTTTTAAAGTGATTTTAAGTCAAAATTTTAGAAAACGTTTTCAAAAACTGACCATTTTTGGCCAAATTTAGCTAACTTTTGGGTCAAAATCAAAAAGCGCTGGGGGGGCATAGGTGTACCACCTGTTTGGGTTGGGGGGGGGAGTAAAACGTCCAAATCTGGCTTGGGGGGTCTAAAAAATCGGAAATGTTGAAAAAACTGTAAAAATGGCCCTTTTTTGACATAAAATCTGCTATTTTCGACATAAATCTACTCCAAAACTACTCGTATTGCGTTTTACAACCTATTTTTTAGCGTTTCTAACTGTTTCCAGCCAATTTTTCTAAAAAAGTTTTGAAAAATTGCAAAACGTTTTGCAAAAATTTGGCATGTTTCTCTTGTTTGGACCCCATTTAAGGGGGGAGGGGGGTCTAAGCTCGGATTGGGGTGGGGGTAGTCGAGGTCGGGTATGGGGCATACGTGTGCTTGGGGGAGGGGGGGGTTGGGTGGTGGGTTCACCACCCCGGACCTGAGCTCACCCCCCCAGAGGGGTCCCTCACCCCCACCCAGAATCCGGATTTTTCCAGTAAAAAAATCGGAAAAATCCGGTTTTTCGGCGGCCTTCGGCCGCCCTTCACCCCCCCCCCCCAGAACTTCCCCTCCTGCACATGCCTGGTATGGGGCATAGGTGTAACACCTGTTTGGGTTGGGGGGGGGGGGGGAGTAAAAAGTCCAAATCTAGCTTGGGGGGTCTAAAAAATCTAAAATTTTCAAAAAACTGTATATATATACCCAAAATTTTTTCAGCTAAAATGGCTCTTTTTGGACATAAAATCGACTATATATTTTCGACATAAATCTAATAAAAAACCACTCGTATTGCGTTTTAAAACCTATTTTTTAGCGTTTTTAAGGGTTTCTAGACAATTTTCTCAGAAAATTTTTGAAAAATTGCAAACATTTTTGCAAAAATTTAGCATTTTTTCTCTTGTTTGGACCCCATTTTAGGGGGGAGGGGGGTCTGAGCTCGGCTTGGGGGGGAGTAGTCGAGGTCGGGTATGGGGGGTGGGGGGTCTGGCCTTCTCGTAGAGGGGGTCTCACAGGGGATAAACTGTAGCCTGGTACACCTATGTATATGGGGGAGAGGTTCGGAGGGGGGGGGGGGTGGTTCGGGCGGTAGCCGAAAATTGGGGGAGGGTAGGCCAACGACCGTTAGGGGGCGACCCAAGTCGGGGGGGGGGGACGAATTTCTGGGGGGCCCCCGTTTTATGGACTTCTAAACTCAAAGAAACATTTTGGTTAATCAAGTTTAAATACACTGTCTAATGTTAAAATTATTTAATGATTTCATGTCTTTCGACATTAGCAATGGCTGAAAATGCGATTTTTGGCATAAAAATAGAAAATTTTTTGGGGGAGATTTGGGGGATCTAAAAAGCTGGCTTTTTACTAGGCAAAACTTTTGGGTGGGAAGTCTGGGGGGCGGTCCCCCCAGGTCTGGGGGGGAGCAAGGATTTCTGGGGGGAGAAAATTTTTTTCGAAAAATGTTTAAAAATAGCTACGTATTTTTTCAATTAAAAGGTAATATCCGCAATTATAAACCAGAATCTGGGCTAATTTAAACATATTTTTAGCACAAATTTGTCAATTTTCAAGCACTGTTTTCGCATACGAAAACTATTGGCAGAAGCTTTTGAGTAAGTTTAATGTACTGTACATCGAAAAAGGAGCATTTTTAGCTAAAAAAAACTTGGGTACAGTTTAGGGGGGGTCCCCCCCAAATTTCGGATTTTGGTGGGGTCCCCCGAGCCAAATTTGGACCTTTTACTCCCCCCCCCAACCCAAACAGGTGGTACACCTATGTTCCCGACGGACGATGAGGGGAGGGAGGGACCCCTAAATTTTCGATTTTATGCCATTTTTGGCCACTTTCTGGCCACAAATCTGGGGGGGGGGGTAGCAAAAATCTGAAAATCTGGGGAGTCCCCAAAATTTGTCATTTTTGAAAATTGAATTGAAACCCACCACCCCCCCCCTGCCCCCCCTCCCCCCCTTAAAACATCCATGGTCCTAAGCCCCACCCCCGACTCAGTACAAATTTTCATAACACAAGGCTAAGCCTAACAATTAATCTTAATATTTAAGAGTTTGAAATCTAACTTATAACACTAGATTACAATGACAAAGATCAAGTAATATCGCTAGCATTAACTGCAAGGTTTTAAAAAAAATAATATTAGGGAATGTAAAATACACTTATATTAGAGATCTTATCGACCACTTCACCCAAGCTTTAGTTTTTGGTGCTAAGTCTTCCTGTTTTCAGTGCGCGGCTTAGCAAAGCTGCATTATTAGCAATTTTGACAAAACAAAACATTCTTTTGCATTTCAGTTGTATTATAGTATGCTGCTGCTTTGTGTGATAACAATAGTATTGATTATACAAACGGATTCAGATTTTTCTATATTTACGATTGAAAAAAGCAGAAAAACTTAGTTAACCCCAAATGATAGACCAAACATATACGCACATTTTAGCTGATTGGGAGTGTTCAAGTGTTCAATTTGAAGCTTCCTCAGAATTATCGCTGACCCACAAATATTACGACGCAAGGACGATTACAAAAGGTTTTCATTTGAAAAAACGAGTTCTAAACTTCCCAATTTGTGAGCTTGTTAACATAGAAACAACCAAATTACCAAGTTATCAGCTGCAGTTCTCAAGACTATATTGTCCCGCTCAGTGGCATAGCTAGAAAAAATTTCGGAGGGGGAATTCCGATTTGTCAGGGAGGGTCTGGGCAGCGGAGTCGCGAGAAGCTGAAAACCTTTCCGAAATCTTAATTAACTTAGAGTGAATGTTTCACGAAACCTTTCCGAAGTAAATACTTTGTTGTTGTATTGAAGAGGAAGAAGAAGTAATCTTCAGAGGCTTATTATATACGTGCATTCCTAAAGTGCCTCATTGTTTTGTTTCAAAGACGAATTTCGTGGTACCAATTTGGAATTAGCTTGCTACAGTCATATTTGCTAGTCTTTTGTTAGTCCGGATAGTGCGTAGTCACTTACATATGGTTTTGTCATACTATTAGTCAAGTTTAGTATTTTGTGCGCACGGATTACGAGAAGTCACCAATATATTATCAGTCAGTTTTTTGTTTGCTAATCAGAGTTACAGTTTTTCGATTCTTTCTTAATTTGGCATTTACGTATTCTACTTCGTTGTTTTGCATTTTGTATTTTGTATTTGTTGTTATCAGTATTTATATGCATATACAGCAAAAAGCCCAAAAAAGAATGATGCTGTACAGATGACGCAGAGAAAATTAAGGCATCTCAAAAGAGGCAAACAAGTCCTATATATAATAAAAGGACCAATAAAAAGAAGGTGCCAGCGTCTATATATATATATATATATATATATATATATATATATATATAAATATATATACATATATATATATATGTATATATAATTATATATATATATATATATATATATATATATATATATATATATGTGTGTGTGTGTGTGTGTGTGTGTGTGTGTGTGTGTGTGTGTTTAGTATCTAGGATTTTGTTGTTTGTTTTTTGTATTTTGTTATTGTTATTGTTATTTTGTTATTATTCTTAATTTTTGTGTTTTTTGTGTTTTGTAACTTTGTATTTTTCACTGTATTCTCTATTTTGCTTTGCAATTTTTGGCAGTAGATTAGAGCAGTATTCTTATTCTCTATCTATATTTTAACACCTACTTCAGCTCAAGCCATTTCGGTGTAAAGTAGCTCTTATCTTTTGTAAATCTTCTTTTCATTTCTATCTTGAATCTAGTTTAAACTCTCGGACTTAAAAGGGTACTGAAGATGCATTTATGTGTTTGGTGTAATTTAGTAGTTGTTTGGAGTGAAGCTTTGGTCATTTGTAAAAACGTGATTTTGTAAACCTTAGAAATTATTTTCTTTTCTCTTTTCTATCGACTCTATTCTTAAAAAGCATTAAATTTCTTAGTTTGATTACGAGTATTTTTGCGGTTGTGAATACTTTATCTATTTTAGTTATGCAGCTATATTCTATCTCGAGTGCATTCCTTCCAACGGTGCTCATTTGCTCAATCTCAAGGCATACCATCCGCCATCATATCAAAGAACTGTTAATTAAACTGCCATAATATTTTGCCTTTTAAACTTTCATAGTCATATTTTCTTGTCTTTAATTTTTTGTGCTTTATATTTTGTCTGTTAGTATTTTCTCTTTTCTGTCTATCTTTCTGTGCTTAGTTTAGATTTTGTATAGTTTTTTGGAATTATTTTTGGTTTTGTCAGGATGTGTGTTGTTGTTGTATTTGTTACTCGTAGGCACTCGTATTTTTCACTAGGGGATGAATATGTAAATTGATATTAGTTGTAGTTGTATTTGTGGTTTAGTAGTGTGAGTTTAGGTTATCTTTAAATTTGCTATCTTTCGGACAAACTAAATTCTTGAACTTTTGTTGTTTCGGATTTTTAAGTTAGGTTTATTTAGGGTTTACTTTGGATTGTTTGTGTGAAATTTGTTTTCTTTTAAACTACCATCTCAGTAATGCAATTCATTGATGATGAGGGCATTTATGCCAAGGCCCAAGAGTTGAGTTAGAATGGATCGTACTGATACGGTAGTTTCTGTTCTACTCTATAAACCTGTTGAATTTGTGAATCTGTAGTTAATCTGTAATTGTTTCTTTTCTTATGCTGTACAGTACACTGTAATGTAATTTTTACTGTTAGCGTAAGCTACATTTATTTTATAAGGTGCATAGTTTAATGCCAAGTAATAAGATCCATTATCAATCTATTTGTTTGTGGTATTTTGTCGTATTTATTCTTTTTCACTGTTGTAAAGATAAGATGTTTTGATTGTTGTAAAGGTAACTTGTACTTTTGACTGTGTATAGGATATCTGTCGTATCTTGTAAAGCAGTGAATTTTTGTATTGTTAGAGCTCTATAAAAGTATTCTGTAAGTGTGATTGCTTTGTGTGTGTTGTGGTTTTGTGTGAATGTGTGGTTTTATACAATAGTGGCTTTAGGGTACTTACTTTTCTATTTTGGGTTTCTTTATCGAACTTACGTTTCTTTTCGTTTTTCTAAATTGGATTTACAGTTAGTCTAATACTGTTATCAACTTTGCGTTCAATGTGAAACATCTAACCCCTACGTTTTGAGTTTGCTTGTATTTTGACTACCAATAGCTACCAAATTTCTTTCTTTTGAAGTTCTTTCTTTCACTCTTATGTGGGCATCTGAATGGCGCACCGCACGGTGTTGCTCGGTTTAGGTCCGCTCATACGGAGTTGGAAATGGGACTTTACTTGCTTTAATTCTTTACTCGAATTACGGTAGCATTCTCATTATCTTGGAATTTTATCAGGCGCTAAAATTATTTCCAGGGGGATGATGTTAAAAACCTACTTTACTAACTGTAATCCGCCCTAAATTACTCTACTTGTATTTCGTGAATGATCAATGTATCAGCCTTAAACAGCAGCCATTCAGCTTTAATATAAGTTAGCTTAATAGCTTATGTAATCAGTCTAAGTTTTGTCTAACTACTGTATGGTCGGGCCGATGGGCCAAGTTATGTTAACTTTGCCATTTATGCTATTGCCTTATTAAATCCAACCGCAAGTTCCTAATAAATTATGATGGTTATACATCTTTACTAGGGCATCTTAGTTAGGGTTTTTACTTTTCTTTGCTCGGGTTGCACCCTAAGTAGGACTAGCCAGCGAACCTGCATTCGATTCGCCATCTAAGTGCCGGTTTAGTTACCAGACAGTAAACCGGTAGTTAACACTTTCGCTAAGCATTTTCGTGAGCCCATTTTCTTGTTAAAAGCGTCATACCCCAGTTCTTCGAACCGAAAACGCCAACGATGTTCTAACTCTTGGTGGAAGAAATATGACTACTAGCGGCAATCTTGTTCTCAATAAGCTTTCTAGCCATGCTTCCCTTGCCTGGTGCAAACAAGCCTTTCCCTCAAGTTTTCGAGCAAATGGCATTGCAATGTTTCAGCTTTATAAACAAATGTTTCAAAAAGAGGAATAAGCGCAGGTGCCATTGTGTAGTTAGTACTTTGTCTTCCCAAATCATTTATGCAGGGAAACGCTCTTAGTTTGAAATATTGGTTGTTACTTTAACCGAACAGTCCAAAGCTAAATAAAATGCTTCTATATATCTTGCCTTCATAAGTTTGACTAAATGCCATTTATTTTATCTCAATAAATCGACAACACTCTAGCAAAAATCCAAATAATAAGATTGAAAGCAAATTTTTTTATAAAATTTCAAATTAGAGACTTCAGTTGTGACACTTTAGTTAACTAAATTAAGCAATATAAAATTATTCTGATCACTTTTTTGAAACTAAAAAATTTTCAATATTTTTGTTCTGATAGCAGCTTTGAAGGCTCATTGATTGTGTTTATTTAAGGATTTGTACTGTTGGTGAAACTGCTTATTACTTTTCCATGTGCTTTTTGAAAGCATAGAAGGGAACATTGCTTCTGGAAAGAGTTCCGTTTTAAGACTGCTGAGTCAAGACAGACGACTTCTTACAATCGAAGAACCTATATATTTGTGGCAAAATTTATTTGGTTGCAATATTCTCCAAGACTATTACAGCTATCCCTCCATGAAGGGGTTTCCTTTCCAAACAATGGTTTTATCTGCTTTCAGCCGAAATCTGAGAGGGCGAATTTCTGTTGATACAGAAGCACAAACAATTTGTGTCACAGAGAGGTCCCTTGATGCCTCTTTAAAGCTATTTGCTCAAGCGTTCAGAAGCAAAGGCTGTTTGGACAGCAGCGAAGTTTGCATCGTGGATTACTTAGGAAATTTCCTACAGAAGATTGTACCTCAACCCGAGATTCATATTTACCTAAAAGTTCCAGCAGCTGAGTGGACGGATCGACAATCATGGGCGAATCCTACCTCAATCGTTTCACCAAGTCTTCAAGAGCGGAGTCGGCTTCTTCTCACGAAATTTTAGCTGTGGGTCCCCCAAATGTGTCACAATGGTCAGCTCGCTCCTATCTTATAGTTTTTTCGCGATGCAGTTCGATCTCCCAGTCCCCCAATCTCGCGTCGAAATCACTTCACTAATTGTATTAGGCCTGCAACTTTGCCTTGAGGGACTGGGGGGTAAATTTTTCGGATCATCTGCCGTCTGCTAGGGGTCACTTAATTTCAGGGCCCCCTTTTGTCCTCATCAGAAATTCAGGATATGACCCCACCACTTTTCCCCAATCCAGTGTCGACACAGTCAGGGGAAAAAATGGTCAAAACCATTATGATGGCAGCGAATGCTGGCCCCCAAATTGTATCACAGTTTGCTTTTCAAGTCCCAAAAGGGGGAGTGCAGCTAGAAGCCAAAATGGTCCAATTCAAAGGGGAGCTGATAATCAGGTTGCTCAAATATCGTCTGGGTCAACGTCTGGGTTGGCAAACTTTTCTGTTTTTATTTCTCTCCGGTATGATGACGCTATGAGGCAAGAGACGGGTTATGTTTGCATTATGGGGATGGAGATAACTTCTGCTGGTGCGATGGGGCTGGAGTGCTGTAGTGCTGGGGGTGGGGTTTCTCGAAACCCTGGCCATAATCTAAATCCTTTGAGGGCTTACGCATAGAAAACAACAGAATCTGTTCGCCATTGTATCTTAGAATTGCAGGTTATGTGGGACACCCAGGAAGAAAATGAGCAGGAGAACTGTTTTCTGGGTCCACTATAAGTATGCCTCCTGTTTTGGCAGCATTATTTTTGCAAGACAAACCCAAAATGCAAGACGTTCGTCGCTTGAGTCTCGGAAAGCAGGGATTTCTGAAGAGGTTTCCTTTTGTTTTGATTTGCCTATTTAACACCTCGGATCTAACAAACAATGGTGAGCTGTCTTTCTTTACGTCTGTAGGAACAACACAGATTTGTCGTCTGGTTCAAATTTCGAGGCAGCTGCTGCTCAGAAAATCAAATGGGTGGAACCACGTATGAAAGGTGCGATTACTCAATTGGATGAAGAAAAATAGAGAAAGTTTGGTATTCCTTGTAAGTTTTGTAAGCATAAGGGGCAGCCGTCAGAAAAATGTTGGGATAGATATTGTTCTTGTGCCCCCTAGGTTTATAATAATCGTTCACCTCCTAAACAGGTGAATTACGTGAGACAACCTGCTTATTCATCAATGTGCAAAAATTTATTACGGAAAAGGAATATTAAACTTGTATGGCTTAGGTCCTTAAACTAAACAGGACTTAACGATCGCTAAATGTTAAAACAAATGATGTTAGCAACAAACGGTGTTAGCCACTGTACCTCAGCCGCTTAATGGAATCAACAATTAATTAATAAAACGGCTAACTTACACTTTGTTGCAGAGTCCCACGCTATAGGCACCATACTGTAAATATCTTGAGTTCCTTCATGCTCAAGCAAATATGGTTTATAAGAATAGATCTAGGCTCTTCTTAAATGAAATTGCTGACTGTGCCCACCTACTAGTGAAGTAAAGCCTTTGGCGTTTCTCTTACAATAACCGCATAACCCCCTTTAATATTGCTAACACAACGGATGCGTAATGAAATTTCGGTTTCGCATTTTCTTTTCAAATCTAGTAACCGTACATTGTCAAACATCAAACAAACCTCAATTAATTTGAGCATAAAACCACATTGAACAATGTGTAATGAACTGAGTTGGATTAAATAGAAAATTCGATTGATTTGATTCAATTTTGAGAATAGGGTCGTTTCAATTAGAGGAGGTTCACTTACACGGAAGGTTAGCACGTTTGTCTGATTAGACAAACTTATGTACCAGATTTCCGAAAGGTAGTTTGCCAAAATCGGGGATCCCTACAGCCAACCTGTTAGGGGTACTATTGTGAGTTCGTTTAGGTAAAGTGGGTCAGGCTTTATCCAATCGCACCTGGAGTGTGGATAGGAATGTTCTGACTCAACAGGTCAAAACTAAGGTTACACTGTTAGTCTTCAACTCTGAGTTCAGATCTAATTTAGATCTGAACCGCTTACCTTCTTTATCCTGGGGGAGATCTCATCTGGATCTCTTTTCAGCAGCTGGAACTGTAGGCCAACAACTACTAGAAACAAGATTAATTTGTTGACCAAGCGGTTATGACTATAATCAATTGGGCAGTAATATTTCACGGCAATTATGAACTGTTTTAAGGCTTACAATGTTCCAACAAAACAGACTATTTTATCTACCAGAGTTGCCAGCCCTTGGTTGGGGAATTAATTCAAGGGACGAGAGACTACCGAGATATAGTTTAATTAAATTAAAGATCTAACCGGTTATTCAATATTTTGATACTAAGTTTTGGTTCTCTTCTTCTTCAGGTATTATGACTGGGCACGTTAGGTGTGTTGCGTATTGTGTGTATGATACTCAGTTCTACTCTCTCTATTCGTCTTTTACAAACACTAGACTACAAAACAGCCTCAGAATAACAAATAATTGACTAAATTAACAGAGTGTCGGACGTGACAATTCCGGTCTATGGAGTTGGGTGATCCCGTCAAGCTACACCTGCAGCTTCATGAGTGGATACGGAAAGTTGGATTACTGAACAGTACAGGGGTCGGTCTAGGCGGGGTGGTACCTGGAGATGGCTACAAATACAATTATAAGTTAAATTAAAAGTTTTAAATTAAGTCTCTTCACTAAATCCTCTTCTTCGGATCTGATAATGGCCACCTGTTAGTGGTCTAAACCAGAGACAGGGCAGGAACGACAGTTCCTGAGCAGGATAGGGTAGAGATGATGTTCTGACACATTTTAGGCAAAGTTCAAGAATAACTTTTAGGATGATTTCGAAAGTTACGGACGTTTTTGAGTTAGGAACTACAGTTGAACAGTTCAGTTGATTTCGGTGGTTTTCCCAATATAGAACAGGTTGTCGGATCAAATGTCTCTGCCTCAGACTACTATCTTCAGAATTCCAATCTCAATGTACCTTCTAGAGTGCTGAGCTACGTCAACAAGAATCAGGTCAATCAATTAATCAATCAATACTGGATCAGACTATAAATCACAGGCTCCGGTCAATCTCAATAGTGTTCCACTGGATCTGGCTCTACTGACAATGATCTGGCAGGACAGGATCTCGGCGAACCTGAATCAAATGGGTTAAAACCCATCAGTTCAGAATACAAGTGCGGGAATCAAACCCAGCAACTATTACTCACTTTTAAGGCTTTCAGAGACGAAAATTAGAACTTTAGTTAATTCTGACTGAAATTCTTGTTGAAACCCAGAATTAACACACTTTGACCGCTTTTGCGGGATGAAATGTAACTAGTTATGCCTTATTGGCTTGGTATAGGTAAAATTTCACCGAACATGAGTTTTCAGGGCGATTTCCTGCATCGGAATGAAAGAAATCGCCGATTCGACATGTATTCATTTACAGTTATATTCGGTCTGTGGATAATTAGGTTTGAGGCCTAAGGACTTTTCTGCCAGTTAGGGCCTTTGCGGCAGGAAAGCACCTGTTTCCTGTATAACAAGTTCACGAGAGTAGAAACACGTATTCATAAAATCATTCCTTTTTTTGATTCATTAGAAGATGGTTTTGTTGTGATTCTAAATTCTTACGTAATTACACAGTATTAATACATTACTAACTAGTATTTATGTAATTTTAGGTTTATTTGGCACTTACGTAACGATATTCGCCGTATGTGCCGTTAGATCCCATAATTACTCATTCATTTTGACAAACAAATATGATTCAGTGTTTATAACCCAATTTGGCGAGGATTTTCAGACGGAAAACGTTTACCTTTTGAAGTAACAGGTTGATATAAAAAGTCTAAACTTCGTAATAATATACTTCGTAAAAGTACAAACTACAACCAAATTAGTTGTCCCGTTAGCGAGAACAAGTGAGGACAAGAATAACAGTTCTGACATAATTCCTGCAATTTGATCAAAACTAACTTTTGCCTTTTGTGCTAAAGGCTGACAAAATGTATGAACTATTTTGCAACGCACTACAAGAAATACTAGCTCGAGATGAATTTGGCTGTTTTAATAATAAGTTTTAAGTATACGCATAACTGGCACAGATCTAGCTAATTAATACATACAATTACGAAACAGTGGACAGACTTAACTAATTTATATTACAGATTTTGGGACAAAATTCGGCTAAAACAGGTGAAACAGACCAGCACGAAGTCCTTTATCTGCGATTCGTCCACTCCCTTCTTGCGGGCATACCTACGTGGACGAATCGAGGACCACCTGGTAGTATCGGCTTATCCTGAGGATCCCCGTTACCCTGGACTAGATTAACTACCTAATTTGCACATTATCCTAATATTGAAGTAGGTACACATTCACACTGTTTATCACACTCATATCCCTCAAGTCCACAAGTATTCAACAACAAACAGACATTTGTACACATTCACACCATTTTCTTGCCTAGTACAGGAGTTTTGGAACCATTTTACAAGGATTGGTCTCATGCACCAGATGAGAACCAATAAACTACCATATATTAAGATAATCCGGCTTGACTGGCATTTCGGACTGTTTAAAATGCTGTCTTTAATTTAAATAGAGTTTAATGCGATTTACAACTTGACAGTGGTAGAGTTTACTGTGATTTGTTAAGCCTTAAAATTCCTGGATTATCCCAATATTGCTAACTACATTATCAATAACCATTCAATCGACACATCCATACTGATTTGGCAATCCTCACAACCCCTATCGTACAAGGGGAGTTTCCGTGAGTTGGGCCGCAATTATCCAAAAACATTCATTCTACATATATGCAAATCAGGACATTCTACAACCATTCAACCAAATACCCTTGAAACTTGGTTAATTTCGGAACCTCACGCTCCATGAGGGGTTTACCCGAATAACCGCCTTAGGTACTTTTTAGGGACACGTTCACATCCAAATTTTATAACACATTCACGCTTCAATCTTACAAGACATTCACACTTCAGTCTTACAAAACATTCACACTTCAGGCTTACAAAACAGTCATATTAATAAATATCTAGCTACTTAGACTAACTAATAAATTAAACTTAGGCTCATTTGTGTAAGAAATTTATAAACTTTGAACTTTGTTGTGCGCGAGTTTTACAGCTTTGCAATTCCTCAGAATTGCCCATAAAAGAAATTTTGTGGAAAAACTTAAAACTTCGTAAGTTTGAAAAAGATTTAACTTGAATTTTGACGAAAGCCGGTGAGTAATAATTGCTAAGCAATTATTACTAACAACAAAGAACAATTGATTAAATCATATACACAATTAATTAATACTACGAAAAATGAGGAAGCCGGCCATTCCTCTTAAGGTGCTGGTATCCCTTTGTGCAGTGCTTTTGTGGGTATATTTTGAAACGCTATAACTTTCGCAATTTTGCGAGTTGGAAAGAGCTTTATACATCATTTTAAAGCTTATAATATGTAGATTCTCATAAAAGTACGAAACTAGCAAAATTGGCAAAAAATAGCAAAAATTAACTGACATACTAACATCTTACAGGCAGAATACAGGCCAAAAATTTTTGAACATCGATTTCTCAAAACTGTGGAATCGACCGAAACTTTTTCATGTGCTGTTCTCTAAAGGACATGTGGGCCGAGGGACATTTTTTTGGATTTGGCTCAGCAGGTCTTAACGGTCAAGAAAATCCACTAAATGTGCGGTGACACGAAATTTCGCAACTTTGCATTGCGTTTTTTCGAAACTGGAGATGTTTTAGCTCAAACCAAGAAAAATGACCCTCCGCAATAGTGCGAATTCTCATCCTGCCAAAAATCACGCCAATCGATTGGGTAGTTTTTGAGAAATCGATGTTCAAAACAAAATAATCGCAGTTTTGCCAAAATCGTTTTTCTGCCAAATCTCTAGCTTAGAGCAACAAACTCCGGCTAATAGGCATTGATAAAATGTGCAATGAGACTGTGTATCGATCGAGTATAAGTAAACCGAAATTGTCCATATGATTTGGCAGTAATTTTGAAAAAACTGATTTTCTCGAAAACGGCCATTTTTGGACCCCAAAAATCGTTTTTTGCTTATACTGACTTAACCACTAGAGATAGCTCAAAAGTTGTAAAAGCAAAAATGTTCATTTCTGTGCCCTCTATCCAGCCATACCAACCAATCCGGTGTCTCGACTATGTACTGAGAGAATTATGGCAAAAACCAAAAATTTCTTATCTTTGCACCTAAAAATGCGGGACTGGTCCCAGAATGTTAAAGAGCACCGAAATAGTATATTTGGAAAGTTTCATCCACTTTCATAAAGAAATAAAGCCTATAGGGTCAAATTTACACAAAGCGATACCAGCACCTTAAACGACTACTTAATAATTAATTAAATTAGGGCGACAAAGACTCATGTTTTAAGAATTGGCTTTAAAATACCCTATAATTTTTAATACCTAATGATTTTAATGCCGACCTAACGCTGAAATAAAACATAATACCGACTATGGAAGTTTTAAGACATTACAGGGCTTTTGCGAAAACATGGCCGGCAACTCCTAGTTGCCGGCTGTGGGGAATCAATTCTTCTAACTTGCTTATTAATTTCAGAGCCGTAATTAAGGGGCTCTCTAGCTCAGAATCAGGGGTTTGGGGCCCCACTCATAATCCCATGGAGACTACAAAAGAATAACCCCAAAAGTAACAAATAAAAAGAATATTTTTTTGGCCGTAAAGGCCTACTAATTTTGGCTTGGTAGACAAAAAGGAATGAAAAATGAGAAAACGAAAGAGAAGAGAAAGGTGGACATATCTCAAGACCTCCATCACACAGGAAGGGTTTACATGAGCTGTCCTGTAATTTTTGAATTAATCAAATAATAAAATAAAAATGAAATAAAACTGGCCCGGAGGCCCAACATGCTATGGAACATAAAATATGGCCTTAGGCACAAAAAATGCTTCAGAAATAAGGGCTCAGGCCCAAAACACTTCATAAAAAATCGGCCATAAAGGCCTAAAAATCGCATACGCAAAAAATAAGGCCTGAAGGCCGAAAACCACATATTAAAAAATAAGGCCAAAAGGCCAAAAAAATCCTATTATTTTTTTCTTAGGCATTAATTATTGAGCCGGATATAGAAGATCCATAGGCTCCTAAAATTGTAGTGTTCGTGTTTTGTCTCAATCTTCCTTTCTGGCCTGTGGGCCAGAAAGGTCCCTAAAGGCGTCCTAAAGGGGGACGTGTTTTGCTATATTCCCGTACCACACCAGTGGTCCGAGAAACAATACACGCCGGGGGAAAAGGGAAGAGAAAGCGACTGCTTTCAGCGCTGCTAAACGAACACTGACTAGATTCGAAATTTTGGGGACCGAGCTGACAGTTTTGCTGACAGCTCGGTGACAGGTCATTAGTGGCTTAGAGGCGAAATTCTTCTTTTATTTTAGAGTAAAGCTTCTAGAAAGTTCTAGAACTTTCTAGAAGCTTGCTATGTTTTGCACAGGGCCTGCAGCGGCTGGTTGAGCCAGCTGGGCCATTAAGGACTGAAATTAATGAGATTTGCGAATTATTGCCCCCCAACTGACCCATTTTTGATGGATTTTGGGTGCTGAAATTCTCCAAAATTTTGCGAAACTTTGGTTAACATGTAAACGTAAACGTAAGTGTAAATGTAAACGTAAATGTAAACGGGGAAATATTGCAAATTTTGACTTGTGTTTCCAATTTTTACGCAATCTACATAATTTTTGAAGACTTAAAATAAGGCAGAGTTGGTCGCGGGCCGGATTTTTGCTACCCGCCCCGGCCCGCGGCCCGCACAAGCGTACCCGCCCCGCGGCCCGCGGCCCGCAGACAAGTGATACCCGCAAGATACCTGCAAAAATTTTCGCCCCTCTCATGTGGAAAACTAAATTAAAACGGAAATATTCATTTTATTAGGTTTTTCTACTTTATCGTTAACTTTTTTAGTGCGAAATATACTCTGAAACAATGGTAAAAATGCTTTGCAAACAAATAGTGCATCAGATGTTTTAAAAATTAAAAGAAATAAACGAACAATAAAAAGACTTTCCAAAAAGTTTGATATTTTAAGGTGGCATCTAAAACTTGGAGCAGGAACAGAAATAGGAACAGGAACGGAAGGAATATGATTTCAGGAACAAGAGCAGGAACGAAATCGGATAAACTTCAGGAACCGAAACGTGAAATTAAAAAGATCATAAGAGGGCCACAAGATCTCCATATGAACTGCTTTTATATATATTACATTGTAATGTCACTATGACTTTTCTTAATATACGGATTTAGTTTTACAAATAAGATTTCTATACATTGGAAATTATGAGTTTAAAACAGTCCTCTGTTTGAAATAAGTCTCCCGTTCCTGTTACTGAAATTAATCTGGAATTGTGGTTGCTGCAAACAAACCACTGTTTTGGGTCCTGCTCCTGAAAATGGATTTCCTTCTGGTTCGTAAACATAGGTCTCCGTTCCTGTTCTTGATAGATCCCGGATTTTCCTCCTATTCCTAAAATTAGGCTTCCAAAAAGCAGACCACTGTTTTTTACCTGTACATGTTCCCGTTCCTGGTTACTTTGTCGCTGTTCCTGTGCCTATATATTGGCTTTAGTTCGTAGTGGCCTGTTTTTAATCATAAACAAGAATATTTCTATCTACAATCCGGCAACAGATTAATATTAAAAACTAGATAAATATTTGTGAAAACTCATTCAACTAGATTCAACTAAATTAATACATCTCTAGGTTTATAAAGCAAACGTCTCTAAACCTTGTAAGACTGAGGAACTGTGTTGGATAAGAAAACCGACAATCTTATAGTATATAATTTAAGTTTTATATATAACATTTAAGTTTTATCGGGTTTGAAATCGCTGAAATATATATATATATATATATATATATATATATATATATATATATATATATATATATATATGTATGTATGTATAAATGGCCCCCCGCATCCGCGGGGACAGGTGAATACAGGTGAATATATATATATATATATATATGTGTGTGTGTGTGTATGTGTATATATATATGTATATATATATGAGTTGCCCCGAAGCCGAGATGACTGGTCCGCTCTTTCAAGCAAAACAGCACAGACGCACTATTACAGTTCATAAGACTTTCAAAACTAAATCAGAAGTTAAAATACAAATGCAGTACGTTCTGTTTAACTAGTAAATTTCACTAGTTTTAGACATAAATAGTTAAAATTTTTAGGTCAGGCCCGCACAGATACCCGCGCGGGTAGTGCGGGTATTGAAATTTGGTAATACCCGCCCCGCCCCGTGGGTACCCGCGGGTACCCGCGGCCCGCGACCAACTCTGAAATAAGGATCTCGATATACTACGTACTTGACTAACTATGCGCATTAAATTTTCATAATAATTTAATTATGGGGGGAATGAACTAAGCCCCCTCTGGACTTTGTGTGTGTGCAAAAGAGTGTGTCTTATTTTCCTCCAAGAGGCGAACTTTTGTTGTCCTCCTTTTGTTGGACTAGGCCCAACAAAAGTTCACCTGAGGACAAGCCTCCCGTACTTAGGAAGAGAAAAGAAAAAAAGAGAAAAGACGGAAAGGGACAGCAGTACACCTGACTGCCATGTAGTCTGGGAGGTAGACAACCTCCCAGACAAAGAAAGGAAGAAAGAAAAGTTAGCATAAAGGTTTTTTAGAAGTCCACTTTTAGGACTTTCCTTTTCAGTAAAGTAAGATTACGAAACAAAAGCTAATATTACTAAAACATTTTCGTTTATAACTCACTCAATTTTGATAGTTAAAACGTGCGGATTGCATTTTTGGAAATGGGAGAAAAATCACTTTCTTATGAGCCTAAGTTGTGTCACCGACCAAAAATTCATTTCTTACGTAACAATTAGTTAATTAACAGAAAATAAGCCTAACTAATACTAATTAACATTATTAATAACAAATTGAGGCCTTAGAACATAGTAAAACCTAAATTATTGCAGATTTACGCACTTAGGTACTTATTACATTTAATTTCTTACGTATGGCATAATTATGGGATTATTTAGCTAAACCATCTTCTAATATATGTTATTAAACAACAAAAAGTACTTTAAGACACTTCTAAAGAAGGTTACTGCATTTCTCCTCAATTAGTAGTACTGAATTCTTTCTGTGATAGCCTTACATTCTAATTTCCATACCAGTACTGGAACTCCTGGTCTTTTATGATTCTTCTTGCATTAATCTTATCAATGAAAGGGAAAGTAACCGCACCCGGGTCACTGAGGGAAAGGACACCTGTCCTTCCAGAAAGGTGAATTTCGGAATTGACCTTATTATTATTATAATAACCTCAAGTGTAATAAGTCATTATTTTGAGCTAAATAGTCCTAACTAGGCTTTGTAGGAGACCTTTTGCAGCGTTAGTGTTGGAATAAATTTAAGCTTTTCCTCTCGTAGTAGTTATAAGATGCTTAATTGGGACTGGCAACTCTGATTTCAACAATTATACAATTACAATTAATTACAGCTTGGACACAATATCATAACTGGAACTTAACATTGACAGGATCTTTAGGTTCTACTTTCTGTAGGAACTTCTTTTGGAATGATGACCAACTCGAAACTGACTTTTAACCGTTTTTTGAACACGAGATTTAAGTTATTCCATTACAACCTCCACAAGAAAAATGGATGGGATTTCTACTAGGGGGAATATACCAAAACATCAACTCATTTCCTTCACGACGTTATCCGTTATACCACATAGCAATTAACTTTCACTTATAATCCACAATTACTGACAATTATTCTGTATAATAATCCTTCTATTAATCAGAATTAAGACCAATAAAGAGTATTCTATATGTGCTGTGTTTCGTGCTTGACGTATATCCCAGTTTATGTCATTATTCCTTTCGTAGGCTGTTTACAGACTTCATTATACTTGCCTTCTATGGCTTACCAATTACACTCCTCTATTATATTTTCTCCATACATTAAATTATTACTTCTTCTTCTTCTTCTTCTCTCTTGGTGGGGTCGATCTACTATGGATCCGTTCCGCAACCACCATAACCTTCACAATATAGCTAATTTGCATATTCTTTTCAGGTGGGGTCGATCTACTATGGATCAGCTCCGCAACCAGCATAACTTTTGAAACGTAAAACTAATTTGCACATTCTTTTCGGTTCAATTTATGCTGAACGCACCTGGTTCAGTGTCGGCAGGAGTTTGGGTTCATAAGCGCACCTGGCTTATATTTCAGCATGGGGATTGGTAAGCGCACCTGGCTTATGTTTCAGCATGGGGATTGATAAGCGCACCTGGCTTATATTACAGCATTTATTAGGGGTCGGCCTTCAATGGGCCAGTTCCTCCTTAATCTCGTCTCCTTTTCTAGGCATTAATATAAACTAAAATATTGGTTATCCATTTACTGTTCCCGTCTCACGTTATTACAATTCAATCCAGCAGCACAAAACTATATTCATATTCAGTACAAGATTCACATCCTTATTAATTGTTACGGTATGAAAATCAACCATGGGACTGTCTCAAAAGGATTCTTCACTAAAATTCTTCATTCTTTTTAACTCATCCACTTTCGTATTTAGGGATAACCAATAGGGTACAATACAGATATAGCAATTACAAACATTCAGCTAAATATTTCCGATTAGCACATTAAGACCTGATACAACTCGTCTAGGCTTTCGCTTCAATTTCAGATTCGTGATATTCGGATTCAATCTCCTCAGCATCCTCTTCCCGATCCTCCTCTGCTGAAAAGTCCTGGTTTGGGGACTTGGGGGGTGTAATGGGAGGATAGGGACGGTTTTCGTTTATCATAGTAGGGTAGTTGGGCTCCGGCCCAAAGGGGGGTGGATGATAGTAGGGCTGCGGATTCTGAATTTCGGGGTTATTCACGATCTGCAAAAGTTCTTTTCGCAGATTTTCCAAGGAAACAGCATAGAGAGCTCTGTCTCCTGGAGTGTCGTCCGACTTGTAGGTGTTGAGCGCAAAGATGCGAAAGTCGGCCTGGATATGATCCTGAACTGTCGTGTCAGGATGAAGGCTTACCGCATTATCCGTATCGATTTGAGCCTTTCTGAGGCGAAGTCCGGTATCATCAAATTTGGCCTTGTAACCCGGGTATTGCATGGCAACCGGGTACTTGTCTTCCTTGGGAAACATCTCTAGAAGACGTTCGGCTCCATAGGTCTTCGGTTCGTGATGAGGATGCTCGTTTAAGTTCTTCAGGACTGTGTAGGTGCCTAGCCAGTGAGGCACTTTGACTGGACAACGGGTTGCGCTCCGCTTTTGTCCCGGTTTGGCAAAAGGGACTCCACATTGGGGGCAGAGCGCCTGTCCATCTGATGAGGGTGTACAGGTCGTGGGCCTGTTGTAACCAAGATATGGCTGGGTAGGTTGGGGACTTGGCACTTCGGTGGGAACTGGGGTCTGTGTCGGATGGTTGGGGAAGGATCTGTCGAGACGCAATAGATGCCCCATTCCATTAGGGCTTCTCTGACACGATTCCGCCGAAGTGGTTCTGTAGGGTCATAGGTATTGGGAGGGGGATTGTTTTCTTTGTTTGCCATCTGAAAGTAGAAAACACTAATGCCACAGATTAATGAATTCTAAGAGTGGGTTTGTGTGTTGTGCAGTCTAGCCTGACGTACCCAGTCGAGGTCCATTAGACGCATTACTTTTGTAAGTGGGGAATTAGGAGCAGTTAGCGGCCTGAACTTCTCAAATTGCCTCATTTCAAAATTAGCTAAAAGAAATAGTTATTAGATACATGTCCCATATACAATGCGCAAACAGGTAAGACAAGTATCTGTACATAACAATTTCAAAATAATAATACAATTCACAGCCATGGGCGATTGTTCAACGGCGTCTGGGCTTCTTAGAGGGTGGTCCATAGGATCGAGGGCGGTCATGCAGGGAGAGGGTCATTAATTACGGGACGGAGGGCGATCTCTTCTCAGGGGAGGAGTGAGAGTTCTTTCTCTTGGGAGGGTCTGGGACTTTTCTCTGGGGCTTCTTGGGTTTCAATGAACTGCTGGGCTTGGGTTCAGGATGGCGGGGCCGGTAGATAGGCGAGTCCTTATGGGGCCGTTTACTGAGGTAAACGGATAGAGGAACCGTGGACGTGGCCGTCCAGGACTGATGAAGCCTCTGATTGGAACAGAGGGGAAGGGCATAGGTATGCCCAGTTGGGATAGCCACAGGATCCTGGGGGCGGAAGTGGATGCCGTCATCACGGAATGTGTAGCATCCCCATACCAGTCCGGCCCAAGCAGGATCATTCTTCATGGTCTTCACCGGGTCCACGGAATCGGGGACATAGACCAAAGTTGGCAGGGCCCGAATCATGGGCACAGACTCCATGTAGGGTGGGACATCCTTGAACTCCTGATGGAGTCGCATGGCCTCGTCCCGGTAGAGGTCGTTGGGACTGCGGTGGATGGTGGTGTCAATCTCCGGGACCACCACGATTCGGGTAAGCAATGGGGAACGGATGGCCAGAGCCACCCGAAGACAGCGGACGGTGGTGGCCTTGGTAATGGGGAACATCAGTGGTTCTGACGTTCCGGCAATTTCTCTGAGGAGGGCCAGGACTTGGGGATTTTGAAGGGCGCATCCCCCAATTACGGCCACACACACACAGTATAGATTCCCTCATGGTCCTTAAGATAGACCCTGAAGAATTCCAACAATTGGCCGAGCATGTTGGCGGCCTGGTGGGAAGCACAGTGATCAGACGCCTCCTGATCGAGAGTCTTCTTGGACACTTCCATCTCTCGGATGCGAAGGTCAAGCAGTTCTTGGTGGATCCCCCAGAAACGGTTTCTGGTGGCCTCCATGAGACGACTGTCTCGGGTCGCGAACAATTCTTCCTTGAACTGTGGGAGCGAGAATTTGACAAAAAGGATAGCACCCATGATGAGGGTTTTGAAAGGGTAATGGCGATTTGGATTCATGAGGAGGCGGCTAAGCTGCACGTGCTCATTTGCCATCCTTTTGGCCTCCTGGGGGGAATCAATCTTGAGGATCTTATAAGCGGTTGAGAAAGATCCTGTGAGGAAGGCAAGGATTTCCTGACAGAGGTTTTCGGCCGTGAAGGCGGCCTTGTTCCAATGGCGGATCATAACGGGATCCCCATTTGCGTCACGGCCTTCAACTCTGGCGAAGTTGGACAACTTCTTATGTTCGGCGGCATTACTTCTGAAGTAGATATAATGCCCGGGACTGTCGGGATGGTAGGGGAGTTGAAAGAGGGATAATCTCATCAACTGTTCAAGGGAGTTCTGATGAATCACCGCGGCATTGATGTTGTTCGTCTAGAATGCAAGAAAAATACATAGGAACAATTGTCGAACCATAACAATCATTCCTCGGTTCACAACATCAGAGCTCATTAAGAAATACCTATTTCTTAACGAGGAATTAAGCTATGAAGTGCCACAGACTTTAGCTTATTAAGAAATACCAGTTTCTTAGTTCAATTTGGTAATTGGGACCAGGACCATTCACATTTCCCAGAGGTAAACCCAAGAATCGTGTATGTGTGATTACAGTATAAATATACATATATGGCGATTAATATCACAGGTTAACATTACAAAATAGCTAATTAGACATACTTTATAATAAGATTACGAATTAAAATACAACATTTACATAATCAGTACTTGTGTGAGACGGGAAGGTAGGGTATGGCTTGTTATTGGCAACTCTGGTTTACACTTCTTGACTAGGCTTACTCACAAAATCATGCACGTACAACAATTATTTACACTCCCTTAACATATTTCATGATTAAAATTCTACTAAATCTTCCAAACCAAACTTTACACGAAATTGCTAATTTTTAACCATTTGTTCATATTTTTATATTGTTTTTCTTTAATATATTTCTTTTTATGTGATTTTCTTTGTTATCATGTGGGGAACGACATTAGGGATTTACACATGGACAATTTGTTTGTTTAAGTATATTATTTTGTGATTAATTTGAGACTACTAGTTTTGAGTTTATAAACAGTATTTCTTTTAGTGATTAAATCATTCAAAATATGTATTTCTCATATTGCACGTTAAGTAAACAGATTTACATCCCCAACAGTCGTTCCCGGGGAGAGAGCTTGCATTGAGCTTCCCCTAGTTACAAACAGTATTTTACATATTAATTTTGCCCATAGGGCTTCTGGTATCCTCGACCAGATCTGAGTACTGAGGAGCAAGAACGGATGTTTTCACGTGCCTGTGACGCTGCTTCTCGGCGAGGTCTGGAATCTTGAGGTTCCTGTGATTGGGTCGGAGGAGATGGTCTAAAGTCTTGGGATTCTTGTGACTGAACTGGGGGAAATCGGGCAGCAGCAAGGTGTGGGGAGCTAGAATCTTTAACCATCTGGGATGGGGTGGGACGGAGTGCATAGGACCAAGATCTGATGATTTCTGGATAAGTTGTGCAGAACGGCCTCAAAGGTCCCTTTTCTATATCCAAGACTAACATATAATGATTCTTGTTCACATGCCAAATATAGATTGTTCGAGAATCAGGATCAATCTCTGATCCTAAAAGTGCAGGGGTATGGTTGAACCACATCCAATAATTGTCTTTTGGGTTTACATAGGTTGCGATCTGGGTGTTCAGCATGTTCGCAGCAAGGAATATCTCTACCTCTGTAGCGAAGGTTCCGGGGCGTGAAATAACTTCTGGGTCATATCTCTTTGGGGCTTCCATTCGCTGTATGGCTTCCTGAATTCTGGGGTGGTGATCGTAGTAGTCTCGCATTAATTCTCGGACTGTTGGATGTCGATGTTCGCCACCATAAATGGCGGCGGCTAGTACTCGGTAAAAACAATTCCCATCTGGTCTAACATCAAGCACACACCGACAATGAAATTACTTCAATTTCAGCTTTGACCAGCCCCGTGAGCAAAGGCAGTAAAAGGTATGCTCCAAAAAGTACGCTTACTTTGCAAAAAAGAGAAAGTGCACTGAATTGTAGGCACTGGCTTAGTACTTCGGGATGCAGAATCGTCGCTGTCGTCAGAGAGGTGTAACTCCAGATTCTTCTTCACGTGAGTCGAACCGGGCAAATGACCAGAATCCACTTCGTTTGCCTTGCCACTAGACACGGCTCGGACTACTTCGGTAGACTTCCCACCTACCACCCCGAATTTATTATTATCCTCCATAGCTTTCACTAGCGTTTTGCTAGCATGCTGTAACTTTCGCGCTTGACCCTTGAAAAGATCCGCAAAATTATGTCGCAGGGTCTGGGACTAAATGGATTTTTCACCGAACTTCCTTAAACAAAGAAGGCACAGCCTAGCCTGGCCGAATGTCGCACCAACCTTCTCCATCTCCGCAAAAAGGCCCGATCCAGGATTTACACGAGTAGACATATAATTGAACACAAATATACGTGCTGAAACAAAGTGGAAAATCTACTATAGCAGGAGAATGAAAAGTATAAAATGTTAATTTTCTTTGACCTATTTCGGATTGCAACGCAAATACTGACTATTACTCCAATAATAGTGGTGGTGACTGCTCCGCCACATGCTCTTCTATTCTGCAGTTTACTTATTGGCGGCATCATCGACTGTCGACTACAACGGACGACATTCCTGCAGGTGTAGAGATAGACGTGCTGTCCATTCAGGCGGTCATGTCTCTTTTATGTACAGAAAAGCGACCAATTTATCTCCCTATTACTTTGGCATAAATTTGACTAAAACGTTAGAGAAAGTGACAGTTAAAATAAACAGCCAAAATCAAGGTTCAATGGTTTGACCCAAGTATGGCTGCCTTTTGTGACAGATGTTCAGTTCCTTAGCAAATGTGAACAATAAACAATAAATGAATAAACCCTTTGATCGTACAATATTCAATAAAAGACATAGTGTAGGACTAGATTTAAGGTGGTGGCATCCTTTTGTGCAGTGCTTTTGTGGTGATTTTTTTAAAACGCCATAACTTTCGCAATTTTGGGAGGTGAAATGAGCTTTATACTTTTAATGCTTATTATCTGTACATTCGCATGAGTTTACGAAACTGGCAAAATTAGCAAAAAATTGCAGAAATTTTCTGACATGCTAACATCTAACAGGATGAATATAGACCAAAAATTTTTGAACATCGATTTCTCAAAACTGAAGAATCCTCCAAAAGTTCTTTTTGTGCCACGATATGAAGGACATATGGGCCAAGGGGCATTTTTTGGATTTGGCTCAGCAGGCCTTAACGTTCGAGAAAATCGGACAAATGCACAATTTCGCAACTTCGCATTGAGTTTTCTTGCAACTCGGTTCGTTTTAGCCCAAACCAAGAAAACAAGTCCCTCCGCGTATGTTTAACACATGAAATCTCAGCTTTGAGGGGAAATTACTCAATAACCGTAAGACCTACAACTTTAATTTTAAAAAGTCGTTAAAATATACCGTTTGGACAATAAAATATGTAAAAATCAGCGAGATCAGAGAAAGTCGAAATAATTACAAAAAATGGACCCCCTTAAGCTCTTTCCGGGAAAATTAGATCGCTCAACTAGTAAAGACAGATAATAACTTTTGAGCTAACTTTACCTAACCAGTAACTGAGTAAAGTGCACAGTAAGTAAAGTAAAGTAAAGTAAGTAAAGTAAAGTAGAGTGCAGCACAGAGACCTTGGCTCGCAGAGAGGATCATAGGATCCATGGTTAAATTTGAGACGTTGTTGACAGGAATATTCAATTCAAAATATGACTTAATAAAGCAATAGAAGCACAAAATTGGGAAAAGGATCCATCAGAAAAGTACATGCTGTACTGATGCTTCAACAAGCTTTCATATCGGAACTGGATTCAGAAAGGTTCGAAGTTTCGAAAACCCAGGGTTTATCAGTTTTAAACTTCGTGGTAAAAAATAATGCATTGCATAAGGCGGCCAGCGACGTATAGTCTGCTGTATCAAAATTCCGAATTCAGTCGAAAAATGTAGAAGCCGAGAGGCGTCAGCAAGTCCTTTGCAAAATGGTTGTCTTCGATACAAGCATTGCCCCATGGATTGCTAAGGTCAGTAAGTCCAATATTAAGTGTTTGGATGTACGCGGCAGTAATACTGTTTCCACCGTGCCTTATACTTCTACGCTGTTTGGTACTCGCTGATATTGAATTATTTGCTGGGTGATAATTCCGTATACGCACACTTGCACTGAGACTTGAGTGCACTCAATGCATCTAATTCCGTAGACGCACACTAGACTTTAAGTTGGAGTTTAAACTGGTAAGAGTGACCTTTTGCAGAAGGCATCTAATTCCATAGACGCACACCTGTTGAACAGTAACAATAATATATAAGCGAAAATTTTGTTTTTTTTGGAAATGAAGTTAATGAAATAAAGTAGGAAAGTGGTTTCAGTATAGTTACACCCTATCAAACAAACAACATAATAGTGCTTTTCAAACAACGAACAGGCAAGCAATAAGCAGCAAAAAATTGTCAGCAAAAATTTATTAAACTTAAAATTAATCTTGAAATTAAAAAAGTTAGAAAATTCTGCTTCTAATTTGTTGTTTGATGACAAGTTTCTTGCTGCTTATTGCTTGTCAGCAAACAACAAATTAGAAGCAGAATTTTCTAACTTTTTAATTTTAAGATTAATTTTAAGTTTAATAGCCATAAGAAATGTTCGTATAAAATTTTGTTTCTAATTTGTTGTTTGCTGACAATTTTTTGCTGCTTATTGCTTGCCTGTTCGTTGTTTGAAAAGCACTATTATGTTGCTTGTTTGATGCGGTCAACTCTTTCCTACTTTATTTCATTAACTTCTTTTCCAAAAACAAAATTTTCCCTCATTACTGTTACTATTCAACAGGTGTGCGTCTACGGAATTATATGCCTTTTGCAAAAGGTCACTCTGACCAGTTTAAACTCTAATCTAAAGTCTAGTGTGCGTCTACGGAATTAGATGCATTGAGTGCACTCAAGTCTCAGTGCAAGTGTGCGTATACGGAATTATCACCATTTGCTGTTTCATAAGAACAGCACCCTTTAAGTGAGGTCGACAAAATTAATGAAAGAATTGAGTCCAGCCCAGGTGACTCCTTAGTGGTGGATAAACCTGGAAATATGTTTTTATAGTCTTTTTGTACAATAATATAGACCTGCTGAAGCCATTCCGATAAAACAAAGTGTTTTATCAGTTTCCATGCGAAATGCTCCAATGACTAATAAAGTTCATCACATACAGCAGATCTCGACAGGCGATGCGTACGGCTAACAGCCTAGTACTACAAAATGCAATAGCTTGAAGGGATTCAACGTGGTGCTCCATTTCCAACAATCTAAAATTTATGCAAAGTCGCAAATCATAGGAAAAATTACATCCAACCATGTGTGGACCTTAAATCTGGAACCCAAATTTCCTGGTCACTACCTGGGACAAAAGACTGAGATGTGGTGAGTGTAGCAAACGAAGAAAATAATGATCTGTTTTTGTTGAAATTATTATCCTGTTGGCATTGAGATCATTTAAAGGGAGGGTGATGCTCTCGAAACATTTAAAACAGATTGAGTTATACATACCTGCTTTAGCTTTTAGTTGAAAAACAAACGTTGCCGTAGTGCAGAAACATCAATAGCTTTATGAGTAAATAATTCGCCCGAAATTCCCGCACGCCGTCCAAATTATACCATCATTAGTCGATGAATTAAGATGAAGCGTTTCTGTATATAACAGTACAGAATCAGCACTCATCTTCGAAGATAAATTTTAAAACTTGTCCAAATTTAAGAATTTAGTTTCCTTGTTAGATTTGTTGCATTGCATACGTCCTGCAAACTTTACTTATAATGACATTTATCTGAAGACATCATTCAAACCAGTATGGTGTTGGTGAAAAAGAAATGTAGGAAAATACATCTTCAAGCTTATTTAGTTTATCTTTGAGTATCTAAAATAAGTAAAATGTACCTTTTAGGCAACATTAAAACTTAAGACAATTGCATCAACGTGCAAAAATTTATTACGGAAAATTTTGATAGCATGCTGTATAACTTTCGCGACTGACTTTTGAAAAGATCCACAAAATAATGTCACAGGGTCTGGAACTAAAACGATTTTGCACTGAACTTCCTTAAAAACGGAGGCGCAGCCTGGCCTGGCCGAATGTCGCACCAACCTTCTCCACCTCTGCGAAAAGGCCCGATCCAAGATTTGCACAAGTGGACATAACTTGAAACAAATTGATGTTTCAGTCACTGAAACTGAAACTGAAACTAGGTTTCAGTCTCTACATGTTTCAGTTTCAGTCACTGAAACTGAAACTGAAACTGAAAGTATTTGGGAAAGTGGACTGAAACTGAAACTGAAACTGAAAAGATTTAAGTTGTCCGACTGAAACTGAAACTGAAACTGAAACTATATTCGAAACTGAACTGAAACTGGAACTGAAACT
Organism: Trissonchulus latispiculum; assembly: GCA_030248195.1. NCBI lineage: Eukaryota > Metazoa > Nematoda > Enoplea > Enoplida > Ironidae > Trissonchulus > Trissonchulus latispiculum. The sequence continues at coordinate 49,849 of JASAND010031561.1, read as the reverse complement.
GAAACTATCCTAATTCTAGGACTGAAACTGAAACTGAAACTGAAACTAGTATAATCTGAAACCATTTCAGTCCCAGCGTAAAACCTGAATCTCTTCTTGCTCGCTGGAACTGAAACAGGTTTCAGTTCATGCTGAGACTGAAACTAGTTTCAGTCTCTGCGTAAGAAACGTCATTTCAGTCTCTGCGTATGCTTAAGTTCCTTGAAAAGGCTATTGCAAATTTTGCCATAATAGTTTTTCTTGCGAAGGATGGAATGTATTCGTCCAATTTTAGCCATCATATTATATATTAGATAGCAGTATATATTACTTTTAGATAATTTACTGTCAGCTTATCAGATAAAACTAAGAAGTTGTGTTACAGTACAATTGCTTTAGGTACATAGTATTTAAAGCATACAATCTACGGCTTTAGAGGCAAAGCATTCAGTTACAGCAATAAACCATTATTTTCCTCGAAACCATTATAGACATTTTGGAGGGATGTATGCTTTGAAGCAAATCACCAAAGCTGTTTTAGATATTTAATTAAAAAGAAAGTCAGTGCAGCAAAGGAAGCAATTATTTCACAGCGGATCTATATTTTATTTGTCTTTACTTAGAAAATGATTGTATAACCAAGGAATTGCAAGTAAAATACATATGAGATGAAGTTTTATTTATAACTGATATAGAAGCTTGGATATAAAAATAATTTTAAATACCAAATACATTTGGAAACTGAAATTTTAATTTTTTGCTATGACTTCCTTTACTGAAACTATTTTAATGCTCGGACTGAAACTGAAACTATTTTGCCTTGCCGACTGAAACTGAAACTGAAACTATTTTGCGTCACCGACTGAAACTGAAACTGAAACTGAAATTATTTTGGGATGACGACTGAAACTGAAACTGAAACTGAAATTATTTTGGGATGACGACTGAAACTGAAACTGAAACTGAAATTATTTTTGGTATCCGACTGAAACTGAAACTGAAACTGAAAGTAGTTTAGGTTGCCGACTGAAACTGAAACTGAAACTGAAACTAAAATGGGCTACTGAAACAACACTACGTTTTGAAAACAAAACAAATTGGAAAATTTAGACTCGCAGGAGAATGAAAAGTATAAAATGTTAATGTTCTTTGAACTATTTCTGATTCCAACACAAATACTGATTCCAATAATAGTGGTACTATTCTGTATTTTACCTTATTGGCGGCATCATCGACTGTCGGCTAGAACGGACGACTTTCATGCAGGCATAGAGATAGATGTGCTGTCCATTCAGACGGCGGCTGTGTCTCTGTTATGTAGTTATGTAGCTGAAATAGCGGGAGCTGAGACTGTGCAACGTTGAAATAAAGCAACGATACTCAAAATTATTGTAGTGGGACATTGGGCGTAGGCAGGGGAGGGCCAGGTAGGGGGAGTTCTCCTTCCCGAAATTGTGCATTTGGTTCCCCAAAATTTAGTTTTCAGGCGCAGCAAGAAGCTCATTTTTCGGAATTTTCACATCTGAAGTGAATTACGACCTTTTTCGCCCGTCAACTGAATATATAATACCAACCAACTACCTTTGTAAACGCAAATACAATCGTAAAACAATAGTCAACTCAGACGTCACTTGAAGCAAGAATGTATCCAAATCCTAGTCGTATTTTTAGTGAAGGGAGTTTAACCATATGGCATTAAATAAGAATCACTAAACTTTCAAGATCATATCAGTCACTGTTGACACCACCTCAGAGTTGTAAGCGGGCACCAAATTCGGCCCGCTACCCGCCCCGCTACCCGCAAAGAGGTACCCGCCCCGCCCCGCCCCGCGGCCCGCGGCCCGCAAGACACAAGGTACCCGCAAAATTACCCGCAAAAATTTTCAGTTTCCCTGATTTTCAATATGGTATATTGTGATGTTTGGGAGTGGTTCTCGTATTTTAGCGTACAACATTCTGCATGCGTATGATTTTAGTGCTTTTTTCTCTACAGACTTGACTTTTTACTAAATTTTGCGCTTGAAATAATCGGCGTACTAAAGTGGTAGTAATTGTTGAATTAAAGTGCTGACATCGCTTTGTATAATTTGACCCTGTAGGCTTCGATTCTTAATGAAAATGCAGAAATTTTCAGATACATTATTCTAGTGCTCTTTAACATCCCGTGACCAGTCCCGAATTTGTAGATGAAATGCTTTTTGAAAAAAGAAAGAATTTTCGTTTTAGAAAAAAAGGATTTTTGAATTTTGACATCAGCCTTCGGTAGTCAAAGCATCAGACTCATTGTTTATGACTGGAAAGAGGGTACGAGATGAGCATGGTTTTAATATTCTTCGAGATATTTTTTATGGTTGAGTACTTGAGTCAGTATGAGCAAGAAACGATTTGAGGTCTTACAAAAGTTGCTATTTTTGAGGAGATCAGTGCGTTCAACGTTACTCACAAATGTCAAGGCCAGGGCTGGCTATATGTTGGTGTACAGCTATACTGTCAAATTTTAGTGGAAAGAAAGACTCTTCCTTTCTTTTCTTTCTTTCTTTCTTTTTCTTTCTTTCTTTGGCTATCCAATTGAACATTTTACCAAATAGTTGGAGTTTATTGCTTTAAGATAGAGATTTGGTTGAAAAACCATTTTCGCAAAACTGCGATTCTGTATTTTGTTTTAGCATTGATTTCTCAAAAACTTAGTAATAGATAGACACACGTTTTGGCATTTCCACTATTGCAGAGAGATATTTTTGTTTTGGTCTAAAACTTCTTCCGTCGCGAGAAAACTCAATATGCATTTGTTAATAGTGTACCGTACATTTGGCCCATAAGCTGAATGAATACCAGTAGCAACTTCACCAAACCAACAACACACAAGATGCTCAATAAAACGCTCGAAATTTACTACAGGACAGCTTAGGCTATGCATGTTCAGTTCTTTGGAAAACACATTTCTTTATAACTAATTGTAAATTTCTAAAGTTCTGAAAAATTAGCGTTTATCTACCAGAACATTTCCTGTGGGTACGTTACATTGACAAATTTTAGTCATTCAGAAGCAGAGTTGGCAGTCGGTCCTGGTTTTATCATCATCACCATCTTTATCTCTCTTTTACATTTAGGAAACATTTTGGAAAAATTTTATTCTTGAAAACTATTGTAGCTTTTTACTGTCAAATAGTGATGTCTCAGCACCTGAAACTGAAAATATTTTCAGTCAGTATATACATACCAGTTTCAGTAACTAAGAAGGAGGTATGAATAATTAGCGCAGCGATAATACTTCTTCCATAAACAAGGAGAATAATTAAGGATTTAAGGGTACGTATTAGACGCCAACGTTAACTCCTCATGGATTGCAGAGGCAGATATTTAGAAGTTATCTGAATCCGCCAGAGAACCTTATTGCAATACTGAAAAACCACAAACTGAAATAGTAGAATTTCTAAGGTGCAGCTAACAAATAATTGGAGAATGGGATTGAGGGTCTACATGACATACTATATTCAGCAGCTGAAAATTAATTAGAAATGTTCAGAGAGAAAATGAAAATAAAAACCTAAAACTGAAACTGAAACTGAAAATATTGTGCTCGACGCCTGAAACTGAAATTCCAACAATAATCGACTTCTGAAACTAAAACTGAAACTGATTCTGAAATTATTTCAATTTGCCGCCTGAAACTGAGGCTCGAAACTGAAACTGAAATTTAACTGAAACCCGAAAATTCGAAACTGAAATCACTGCTTGTCTGAATAATGTTACTCATATCTCCCGTTTCTGCAAGAAAACATACCCGCAAAATTTTGAACCTACCCGCAAAATACCCGCGCGGGAAGGCGAATTTCTTAATACCCACGGGTACCCGCGGCCCGCTTACAACTCTGCACCACCTAATGGTAATTGGTACTGTTACAGGCAGTTAGTTTAGCGAACAACGTAGAGCTGTGTCAAATGTCACTAATTTGATGAGAGCATTTTTGTTTGTATCCTGTGGGTTTAAAGTTTTAGTTCACCGACTTCCACATACGTAATATTGCTTCAACAGGAATGTAATGAAAGCTAAAAATTGGTAGAGTAAAGTTAAGTTAATATTTTAATATCAACTAAAAATAGAAACAAAATGTTTTAAGAATACAAGGACTAAGTTCTCTTCCTCATACTACTATGTTTTTAAGTTGTAGTATCTTTTTTATCAGGATAAATTTTAAATATACTAACCTGAAAAAATTTTCGGTGGTTAAAAAGTTTCTCAGTCAAAAATTTTCGCTCAGCTTGATCCAGTTTTATCCGGTTTTTTCTGGTCTTAACTGGATATCGGGTACCCGTAGAAGGACCCGGGTACCCGAAAATTTTCGGGTACCCATCCGGCGGGTACCCGTCTACTTGTGCCATGCCTACTAGTTTCAGTCGTTTCTTGCCGATTTGAAGGTTTAAAGCGTTTTTTGTTAATACTCTGCAGTGGAATTATAAATAAACAGAAATTTATGCATTATATTATGTCTGAAGGCTAGATTCTGCAGTTTTCCGAGTGAACTGAGACTGTAACTCCCACTGAAACTAAAACTGAAACTGAGACTATTTTGGGAGGAGACCTGAAATTGAAACTGAAACCGTCTTGGACCGCCGACTAAAGCTGAAACTAAAAATTGGCTACTGAAACAACACTGGTACGAAACAAGATAAATTCATTAGAACGCTCTATGATGCAAAGCAAAGATCAGAGACCTTCCTACATCTATTTCATACTTATGACTTCTTATTGTCGATCTAGGAAGATTTAGGAAGTTTTGAAGCGCCTGCACCAACACTGGGCATACTTATCAACACTGAAACTTCTGTGCATTTCAACTCCATTTAGTCATATTATATTGTATTAGATATCATCTTACTAAAAAGTAGATAGTGAGCTATCCAATCAGATGTCTCTATTGCGTGCACGTTGCAAAACATCTAGCAACTCTTCAGACATTATTGAGTTTTGCACTTGCAATAGAAACTTGAAATTTTGCAGCAAAGCATTATTGCTCAAAAAACAAGCTGAACGCTACAAATTTAAGAAGTCAAAAACAAAAAGTGATTGCTTAGTGTCGATTTCATCAGATAGACCACAAAAGAACAGTAGGAGGGTTGTAACAAAAGAAATTGTGTTCTTTCTAGCTTCCTAAAAAGCTATCATACCACGTGGTGCCTGCCATAATAAAAGCCTGTGTTTATTCTAAAATTACAATACATTCGCAGCCAAAGATGTATGCATAACTCAACTTTGATATGGTTTATGTCGGGTTGTGTGATTTGGTCTTGTTGCTGCTTATATGATTATATTGATACCAACACTTAGCAATCTTTACTCTTCCACCAACACCATTGGAACAGTAGCTTCGTAAGTTTGTATTTGTGCATTCTGAATCTGAAACGACATATTCTGGGGGAAAGGAGAGCTCTAGGTCAGGGGGAGGTGAACCCTCCCTCCTCCCCTACTTTACTTTTTGTCGCGCACCCGCAAGAGAACCGACCTATGTAAAGATATAATGCTATCGGTATCGCCAAGGAAGGCAGCAAGCTAATGCGGGACTAAATTATTTAGTGCAGCAACACAAAGACGAATACAGTATTAGTAATATAACTTAATCTAAAGTCATACATTCAACTAATTCAAATGTGATCAATATTTGCCTTCTATACTCTGTCCTTGCTGTTGAAAAAACTTTTAAGAGTTGAGCACCATATACGGTATTATCAATGCGTATTTGAGCGCTGGTATAACCTGAAGAAGAGGACCCCTAATAAAGGTGCGTTTCTGCAGCTGAGATATAATGTTAACGTAATAACGGAAGGCATTGACACGACAACTTGCAAGTTGTGTTTGATTCATACTCTGTAGAGCAGACTGTATAAAGCTGCTCGTGAAGCCTCTTTCTGTATAAATTATTTATCACAGATTTTGATCTTCTGTGAGTAAGTTTTTTCATCCTGAACGTTCCCAGATCAGTCACCCGTTTTTAGGTTAAAGATTGTTTTGGCACTTGGCTGGTCGGGGTTAATGATCGCAGCAGGAGCATTTTTATCATATCGGTGTTAATGATTTCAGCATGAGCATTTTTAGCATATCAAGTCCAGAAAAATGTGGTGATGTACTTAGATAACCGGATATCTGTTTCGATCCAAGTTGAGAGAACAAGGCGTTTCCAGAAATGAGCATTCCACCATGTCCATTCAGCTTATCTCAGATAGAGCAATTGAAGTTGTCCCAAGTCGAGAGGACTACGTTTTAGTCCGAATCAGTTACTCCTGGTTAAGCATAAAACTGCATCATGGTATTGTTCCACTGAAAGCCTATGACGATGCTGAGGACAAGGCGATAAAGAAATTCACGGAAACAAATTTACTGTTTGCTGATAAACTCTTAAAACATTTGGCACTGAATGTTTTCAAATCTGTAGTAGTAGACTTACCCAGGAAGAATGTTTCGTCTGACACATGCTTGACATTTGTTTGTTACAATATTGTCCAACAAGAAACCAATGCAATAACAAGCAGTGAAGCAATGTTTATGATTTTGAGACTTCTTTACAACAATGATTCTCTGTGTAAGCACACACCACTGCAATGTTTATTATGTGGTGATTGGAACAAATTTCTATTCATTTCGCCCATTTTGTCGGGGTTGGGGACAAGACTATTTTCTAAAAACCTAAACTAGCATTAACAGAATCGTTCCCCTAGGTGGCCAGCAATGCAATCCAAACAGTGACTCATAGCCATGTTGTTGGTTAAATTGCGATAACTTGGCGCAAACGTGTTCCAATAATTGAGTAGTATATACCCCCACCATACCCATACTCATAATGCTAATTGCAGTTGTCATTATTCCTATTTTGTCATGATGAAGAAATCATCCATTATGATAATATAATCAGTATTAATAACACAAACTGTAAAACTAATGACGAGATCAGTAAATATAATTCTGTTAACTCCTGTTGGTAAAGAATAAGAGCAAAACAAAACAGGCATATTAGTTACCCGTACCAGGTACTTATATCTGAAATAACTTTTAGTAACTTTCACATTTGGCGACCGTGCCGTGTCCTTACCGCTCTGAGGAGATGAAGTAGTTTGTGATGACTGGGAATGGTGGAATTGCAGGTCAAGATAGATGGTTTGGTATATTGTGGTCCTCGTGATGCTAAGGGTTATTGTATATGGTTGAATGGTTCTTTGATTTGTAAAGGCTCCCGGCTTTGAAGAAGAATGAAGTATGATATGGCCTCGGGTTAGGAGGCAGCCGGAGAGCCGCCCTTAGACCACATGGTACTTGGATTTAAAGACCCGACCTGCAATTCCTGGAAATTCGAGGCCGAATTTCAATTAGCAAGGGGAGTATGTTAAATATCAGCAACCCAGAAAGGTTGAAATCAGCGTAATAATCTACTCTCAACGTCCGGGGATGTGGCGCAGTGGTAGAGCGTTCTACTTCTTAAACCAAAGCTCGGCGGTTAGATCCCCGCCCTGGACACTTTTCTTCACATCTTTCAGATCCTGATTTCAACCTTTCACAATGTCATTGAGCTACTCATGCAGCTGCCTTGTTGCTGGACCGCTCTTTCATAAGGAAGGGGTGATGAATAGCTCAATGACATTTCTTTTGCAGTTACTTCTAACATTTGTAGTGTCAGAAGGTTTCTTCTTGGGTATCTTGGGCGGTGCTCCGCCCACGATACGCGTATGTTCCCCCGTTTGGTGGGGGGTAGCTCTGCTCGACAAAGCATACCCACCCTCCGTTTGGTGGGGGGGGGGGTGGCCAACACCAGTCAAATTGCAGAGACCCCCTCCCAGTTTGGTGGGGGAGGGTAGAGCAGAGGATTACGGTAGTTTTTGTTCTATTCGAAAATAGGTCCCCATTTGGTGGGGTTTAGCAAAAATAGGTCCCCGTTTGGTGGGGGGGTAGGCAAAAGAGGTCGGCCCCCGTTTGGTGGGGGGTATGCAAAAGGGGTCCCCGTTTGGGGGGGGGGTAGCTAACTGCCAATCAGATTCAGCCAATCTTTGCCTGTCTTGACGCCCAAAGGGGACCCTTTTCTGCCTAAGCCCCCCACCAAACGGGGACCTCTTTTGGCTACCCCCCACCCACCAGACGGGGACCTCTTTTTGCTACCCCCCACCAAACGGGGAGGGCGTATGCCTGTCGACCCCCCCCCCCACCAAACGGTGGAACATTCGCTTGTTGTGGTCGGAGCACCGTTACGCAATGCCAAGAAGAGGAGCCCTCTAGTGGCTCACTCTTCTTCTAATATATAATACAATTATGAACGCTTGATATTAGCATGGAATCGTAACAGTTGTCATTTTCCGAATTTACATTTGCCAAAAAATAAAAACAGCCCACTAAACAGAAGCTCATAGCCCATAAAAATGCACAGAAAACATTAAAAGAGGCCAAGTAAGCAATAATGAGGCAAAAAGAAGAAACCGTAACAGTAGCCTAAGCTGTCTGATGAAGCCCTTTGGGAGAGGGGGGTTTTTCGAAATGGTAGAGGCATCTGATATTCCGGAGCCAATTGGCTCCGGCAACTCAAGTCCCCTTTTTGCACTAGAGGGAGTCTGGAGCACCTATACTTTGAACTAGGAATGGCTACGGATTACTGGCAGAATCCAGGTTTTATATACATTGCTAGCATTTATGAAACAGACCACAGATAATTACTTAAACTTAAGAATGTCTTTTGAATAAAGATTGCATTGCTAGAAGTTACTTTTGTAACTTTTTGTAACTTTAAATAATTTTTTGCAATAAACTTACAAACACTGTTGCAAATCAATATCAAGCGGTTTTAACCGAGTAGTTTTTCTTGGTTCTAGTTGATCGTTGGGAGCTATAGCTCTTTACCCTGTGGGAAACATAAGAAACACACAATAGTTTGTTTTGTATAGAACCATTGCCTGTAGTTACAGCAAGTCAAGGTTAATGCATCCTTTCAAAGCAAAATAAACCGTTTACTACTATTATTTGAAGATCCTAAAATATTCTCTTGTTTTATGCCTTTCTAATATATAAAACGTTTTCCAAGGATTTGTTGAATCAACACACGTATTTCTTCTTTATTCCATAGTTAATGCCTATCAAAATGAAAAAAGCAATCAAAGTAATTGTTGTCAGCAATTGCTGATAAATTTGATTCCTGTATGCAATCAGAATAAATATAGCTTTAACAAAAATTAAGTTCAAAGTTTTATTCTGAATGTTTACAATTATGGTGTTTGGCTAAGTCTTACTACTTCCTCTGTGGACCATAGAGACACTGCAGGTTCAACTTCAGACATGAGTTTCTTTTCTGGTACAATCTGTTAGCAATTACGTGCTTGGAATGGTCAAGACATAGCAATTTGGTACAGAAATTGCTTTATTATGAATGAAGAAAACAGGGTGACCTCTTCCATGTTAGACCTATTTTGGCCCTTAAACTTAAACGCAATTTTTGACAAGATCAAAGAAAGATGGTGTAGCAAAAAGCATACTTTAGCTTTGAATTTATTTAATGGATAAAATATAATTAAAAAGACAAAGCTCCATAAACAGATCACTGACTAAGAAAATTTTTTAACAGTTAACTATGTCACAATCATTAACACATCTGTCTTAAGTTTTACGACAGAATCTGTGCATGATAGTAGCTGACTACTGGAAACTATTTGTTTTGTACAACTACAGCTGTCTGCGTGATCATAGCTTACTTAATTAAAAACTTTAGGTAGTCTTTCTTTAGAGAGCTTTCAGTACACTACAACCGTTATCGAGCTTGCACAGTGTGAACAGCGCAACGCAGTGTGAGTCGGGCATTTGCAAGAGCATAACTTGAGAAAATATCATAAAGAAGTAAACCTGTTCTCTTTTGTTATTCAGTATTTATTAAAAATTGCGTTATTAGTAATTAAAAAGTGTTTGTTTAAATTAAGTTAAATTAAATTAAAAATACTTAAAAAGTGTTTGTTAGCAGAAGAAACACTTCTGGAATCAAACAACTAAGAGCTGATATGTAACTAACAAAGAGGCTCATATCAGAAATGATGTTGGTGGGAAAACATATTTGAAAATTTGACTCAAAATACTCGCACAAAATGAACGATATTCCCAGGAAAACTTTCTACCAAATTGTAGACAAAAATGAGATTTTTCTGGCTTCGTTTAATTTAAAACGCCCGCATTTTACTTTGCAGGTGGAACACTATTGTTTCATCTTGAAATTACCGTTTTCTCGCTCTTAATGGTTTTCATTCCTTTTAGAGACACTCAACTAGGAACCATTATTACTAAGAGAGCAACACACAACATTATCAAATAGCTGGGCACATCTTTTAGTTGTTATAAAGTCGCTCTTCATGATGGAGAAATCAGCTATAATGTATGCCAGCGGGGATGTTGCCTGCTTTCCAAACTTTGGCAAGCGACTACCTTAGTTAAATAGCAACAATCGGGGCAATGCAAAAAGTGTCCCGGGGCATTTGCTCTATGTGCATTAGAAAGATCTTAAGCTAAACAGATTAAACTTGAGTAGGTTTTGCAAGAAACGAAGGAACCAAAATGCTTTTGCAAAAATTGAGACCTGAGTTCAACAGTTTAAGAGTGCCTATTGTAACACGTCTTTTTTGACCTATTTAAATTTTGGTACAATGTATTCATTTATAACCACTGTTTTTCCTTTTCTGTATATTCGTAACTGTATTTATTAGTAAATGTGTAAGAGTCCATTTCCGTAGGATTTATCAAAATTAATGAATTTTGCGGCAGACAAACAATTATCAGTCTTCTGCATACCTTTCTTTTTCGGCGATAAATTTTATAAACTGGAAAATCACGCAAAACCTACTAGGTAACAGTACTTGTTATTTACATTGTTCGCAGAAATAATGCATTATGAAAATATACAACGCTAAAAGAACTTATTTTGGGAGGTTTCAGCAAATTGCATTTTGGTATGTGCCGTCAGCTAACATTACATGATTGTCAATGTTTTTATTTTGCGGAAATTTGTATTTTGTTACAATTTTTGGGTTCTTTGTTGGATTCGATGAAACTGAAAAGATTTAAAAATACTTACGTATTGAAATACATGTTTGTAAAATCTCAGAGTTACAAATCGTAGTATCACACCACAGTTTGCACAATGTACAACACCTGTGCCTCCAAAATAAGATTATTATTATTATTTTTATTAGTATTATTATGTATTAACAGAACTATAGCCAAGGATATGGCCCCACAGTCAAAAGTTTTAACCATAAGAGAAGCAGCTGGCGCAGCATCTATTGGTGGCGCACAAGGTTTTCTCCGTTCTAGTTGCACCTGCAAATGCCAAAACCGAAGATGCAAATGCATTTTGTAACTCCCGCAGTCATCCAGGACAGTCTTCTGAAAACATACAACTCAATTCAATATTTCAACTATATGCTTAAAATTAACTGAAAAATTAGTATGTATGCTTTGTTTGCAAAATTAAACTCAAATGTGAATGAAGAATTATAGCGCTTTCTTGAATATGCAGGAATCCGTGGTCCTGAGAAAGTTAAATAAAAACAGTATTTATATTCAATGACTTGAGCCATTGAATGTGTACATTCAATGGTTTTGGCATTGAATGTACACATTCACTGAAGAAAGTTATTGAATGTAAAGATTCAGTGATTTGGTCATTGAATGTATATGTTATGTACAGTTTCTAATTTTGTGCAATTTTAAATTGTACAAGAGATTTTGTACAATTTGAAATTGTACGCACAGTTTTAAATTGTACAAACATTTTTGTACAATTTCAAATTGTACAAGGCATGTTTGTACATTTTATGAAAATCTTCTCAGGGTCGCTGAACAAGAATCTGAAAACGAGTTTTCTGTAAGGGAAGCAGGTATAGGAAAGATTGATAAGCCTGCAACGGGAGTTCAGCTGATGGCCCTGTGGTGTAGTTGGTTAGCATGTCTGCTTTCTTGGTCCACCAGCCCTGGTAGAAGCGCTACATTTACTTAAAACCATAAAGTCCCCGACATCTTTAGCTTATTGTGAGCTATCCAAAAGCTGCTGGAATTGGAGAGAAAATTGGGTTTCCAATTCGTTAACATCTGACACAATGTAATGAAAACTTCGCAAAACTTAACCGATCAAACTTGGTATGGGTGCCATGAGGTATGGTATTTTTTGTAAGATTTTTGCAAAGTGTAATTCATTCATTACATTTTGTAAGATGTAAATGAATTGGAAACCCATTTTTCTCTCCAATTCCAGCTTTTCGTAAGCTCAGAATAAGCTAAAGATGTAGGCAGAACTTTTAAGCTTATTTCTTTATGGTTTTCTGAAAAAATTGTTTTCAGATTCTTGTTCGGCGATCCTGAGCACCCCTGCATGCAGCTTTCCAGCCAAATAAAAGACAATAAGTTTAGGTTTCCCTTGGTCACCCCTTTAAAAACTTAAAAATTTGGATTTTTAAAAATTTTAATTTTTGGTCACCGATCGATCAGAAATGTGCTAAAATGCACCCATACCAAATTTGAGCTCAATCGGTTAAGTTTTACGAATTTTAGACAAAGGTGTGCGTATACTGAAAACACCTTATTTTTTCAAAATTGAAAGGGCAGACAGCATTCTCGCAAATTATTGAGAAATATATGTTATGAATAGTTTCTAGGGTTTAACAAACAATTACACAGTATATATGTTAGCACAATAGCAGACTTCAATTAAACTAGAAACTTTTCATAAAATGTACAAACATGTCCTGTACAATTTGAAATTGTACAAAAATGTCTGTACAATTTGAAATTGTACAACAATGTTTGTACAATTTAAAACTGTACGTACAATTTCAGATTGTACAAAATTTCTTGTACAATTTGAAATTGTACAAAATTAGAAACTGTACATAACGTATACATTCAATGATTGTACACATTCAATGCAGCATATACAAGAAATTGCAGCAACTGAATCTTCGTGACACGTACGAACTTTTCAGTGGAATTAGCTGGAAGCAAGAAGCTGTAATCATCCGACTATTTCACAATGGTAAATTTTTCATGACAGGAATGAAAACCATGCCTGACCTATTTTCCGTCTTTAGCAAAGTCGAATACTTTATTGCAAATTCTTGAAAATATATACTATGATGGATATGCTGTTACAATGAAATGTTTTGTTGAGTTATAAACTACAATTATTTTGTTTGTCAATCTTTGGGTTAGTCCTCGTCTTCTAAGCGTAGAATTGAAAGTCTTTGAAAAAACTAGTTAGAATTTCGGATCCGTAACATAAATATGATCTGGACGTAGATAACAGGACTTCAATAAAATCCTAATTTTGGAACATAAAAATATGGAAGCTTCCGGATCAGTTGACGTAAGACCATGTTTCTCAAATATATGACGATTAACTCGTTTTACTGAATGGAAGCGCTAGAGGAGAGTTCATGACAGTCTAAAATGCGAAAAAATCTCTACTGATAATTTATTAATCAGTTACCATGATATCACAATGACCATACGCCGAAGTATTCACCATTTATCATCAAAACTATTGATTACGGACAGTCTTGTCGAACAAGGTTTTAAAAAGTGTCATGTTTTACTTGCTTGGAAACAACACATTTTTACTCCCTTTGCACGGTTTGTTTCTTGTCCATGAGTGTCTATCAAACTGTACTTTTTCGACCGTAAACCAACAAATTCAGCAATTGGAACAGAATTAAGCTCATCCTTGAATTTCCCAATAACTTTCTTGTTTACAGTGGAAAAACATTTATGACTGCTCGGATAATCAGAAAAGTCAAATAATGTCTTATTCTTGTTAATATTATCGTATATGTCTTCGGTTATCACATGATAACTTAAACTATCTGTATCAGTAAATAAAAGTTCACAGTTGTCACCATAGTTTGATTGCATATAGTTGTAGTGAAAGGCATACTTTAGAAGTTTAGAAAGGTCCAAGACTGAAAATCCGGCGTAAAATGGCTTGCACAATTTTGTTATTCGTCATTTCAACTTCACGGCAAACTCTGCAATTATTTTGAACCCTTGGTATTCAGGTTTCCGGGAAAGTTTTAACAACTTCTCATCAGTGATAACAAGCTTTAGTTCGATCCTGTTACGCACTTTATCCAATGTTTTGCCAAATACGGATTTATTGAACAGTGTAAACAAATCCTTTTCAAACGAACTGGTTGGTTTTTTCTTTGATCAGCGTTAGACATAATGTAGGGTTGAAGCTAATGGCTCTGTCGAAAGGCAAGCACTCAACGAATTTGCAGCAGTTTCATTTCTAGCGCAATGTATAGTTTCAAGCTTCGGTAATGAACCTTGTAGTCACGTTTACCTTAAAGATTCGGCACTAGCTTGGCCAGGTCAGAGTTTCCCAGCTGAAGGTTCTCTGTCAGCTGTTGGCAAAATGAGATAACATTCCGTTGTTAATTTGCAGTTTTTTCTACAGCCAGGGGGTAGTCATCGTGGACGTTATGTATACTGTCAGGATAGTCTAAGTCCACTTCTGGTATGTACCCCATCTCGCCTTCATCAAGTTCATTCATAATGTCTAGGATTAAAATTTCTTCAGAAGTAAGCCATCTGAAACTGTCTTGAGGTAGCAGCTGAGTCATAGACCATCCGTACAGATTGTTAGCGTCAAGGTATACAATGTATGACGTAGGCAAGTTGGAATCGTAGTCAGATAGTAGCTTGTTGTTGGCTTTGGCGTACCTAAGGCAGATAGTACATATGCCCCGCGAATCCCTTCCTCCAGAAACGTGTACATCTCGGGATCCGTTAGGAGTTCCAACTCGGCTTTAGTCATTTTAAGCACAGCATCCCACGCAAAAGATGGTGCAGTATAGTAATGCACAGGATCTAATCCGTAGCTAAAAAGACAAAAGTTTCTAAAGTTTTCGAAGACGTCGCACAGAAGCAGTACGTCGGTTTTCATGTAAAGATCATCATAGTCTCCCATCGAACCCATTCTAAATACGTCCCAAATAAGTTTAGCGTGGTTGAAGTCTTCCTGAGAAATGTTGGAGTCATTTAAGGATGAATAAAAGTACACTATGTCCGGCCAGCTAGTTTCTGCGAATCTATTCCACGAATCCTTTTCGATATACTCCTTTTCGAAGCAGCAGACATAATTGTTCAGCAGCCACGAGTATGAACAAACTTGTCCATACCTTTATCTTTCAAGTTACCGACTAGTTTGTCAAGGGAATTACTCATGAATTGATAGCTGTCGATAAACTTTAGCTTCCAGTTCATATCATTATACTTCAACCGGAGACTAAACGTAAGATAGTCATCGTATCTCTTAGGATTAACAAAACAATCAATTCCTTTTCTTTCTTCCATAACGGTCCCAACTTTTTCATGGTTAGGTGACCGTCATATTTCCGCAGATTATGGAACACTACAACCACATCACGTGTCAAGCGGAACTGTATGTTACTGGAAGAATGCGCTGCGCCTCGATAACGCCCACACATATGACAATGGTCAAGCACTCGATCGTCTCTCAGTGGTAGCGAACAAATTGAACAAATTAAAATTAGGTTTAGAGCGAGTGGTAGCCGATTTGCTCTTACACAGCGCTCACACTTTTTCTTCTCACACACTTCTCACTCACACAAAAATTCTTCTACTGCATTATCACATCTTTTGACGCATATTCTCCCAAGTTGATGCTTATCAGCACAACAAACTTCAATCACTCCGAATCTGCATGGGACGTGTTTCTGATAGGAAACGGTAAAGAAAGTATTCGGATCAGGCAGGCCGTTGCCCACCTTTTCCAATAAACATTCAAAGTTCAAAGCATAAATTATGTATGCCTGCCTTATTCGTCGTTTTGCTATATTACTAAACTTTAGATGGTTTTCCTCCTCTGATGGCATTTGATACGGTATAGGTTAGGATTTTAGCATAGCAAAATGTGTTTATTTATCTTAGATTCGGAATAAAAGAGGCAAAGACACAAATGGCACTGATATACTTTTTCTTTATGACTCTGCTCAACAAGCGTTCGGGATCCTCAATTAAACAGTAGTGTTGCTTATTCAACAGCAAAAGTGTAATATGTTTAGCGGAATCCTTCATCTCGGTTATATGCAAAATTTTCAACGGATAAAGATTCACGGATACATTGTTCAGATGCTCAACAATGGGAATAGCTTCTACTTTAACAGGGAATTCGATACCGTCTATGTTAAGACTGGATTCGTATTTGGAGTAGATTGAAACTCTTTCAGGATTTGTATTTGCTGGGTATAACACTGCGAGGATGGACCACATAAACCACTTTTTTCGTTGTTCTGTACATTTACAATAACCTTCTTATCTCTCAGCTTTTTCGGAAGGAGAATGTACGTTTTACCGCGGACTGGATCATATTTAAATGCAAGTCTTATGGAACCTTACAAAGTATAAGTATATTTTGAAAGGATTATGCATAAGTTTCTTTTATTTTGCTTACTAACAGGAAATATTATGATCATTGCAACGTAGGACAGATAGAGTCAAGACAGCCACAAGTCCACGGATCCGTGCGGAGACGATGATATCACAATTTGAAGAATGAAAATCACAACATGGACACCCAGAGTCGGACCAACTTTATTTCACAACCGGTTTCGATGCTCCACCGAGGGCATCTTTTTCAGGCGATTCTTCACACGCTGCTGTCGTTCCAGGGGGTCAGATAACGGGGGATCCAATTTCGGGAGGGAAGGAAAATTTCAAAGTTCTCTAGAGTTGGGGCTTCAGAGGCCAGACGGGCAACAACAGGGGGGACCGGAGGACCGAAACTACCGGGGGGGGGGGTTCGGAACCACTGTTGTTGTTGTCGTCGGCAGAGTCCAAATGGGTGCTAGTAAACCTGGACACAGGAGGTGAGGATTTGTTGTGACGGAGAACGTGCTCCCAGTTGATTCCAAAAGCATGGTCAGAAAATAGTTGACTTATCCACCACTTTTCTTTCTTCTCCCGTATAATTTCGTCTTCAGAAAAGTCCAATACAGTAACTAATAATTGATCTAATGTATGATATGTATGTATGAGCTGCCTACACCTGAGCCGGGCGGTGTCTGGATTTGAGCAGATGCGGCAAATCCTCAATGCTTGGCTGTAGGCAATAGGCAGCTTATGCTGTATAGGATGGCAGGACTCGAAATGGAGTTACTGTCTTGTGTCCGTAGGTTTGGCGAATAGGTGACTGCCAATTTTTCCATTCCGGAGTTCCACTGAAACGGCTAAGAAATTGACTTTGGTGTCACCAATGTCGACCTCCAGATTTATGCTGGGGATGAGGCTATTGGCGAGTTGCAAAATTTCGTCTAGGTCGTTTCGGGTGCCATCCCAGATGATAAAAATATCATCGAGGTAACGCCACCAAACTAAGGGTTTGTTTACGGCTAGCGAAAACAGCATCTTCGGTTCGGCTCAGTTCGGTTTTTCGGTCCACAGTTCGGCCATATGCACTACCATATTCGTTGGGTACTTTGGGCAGTCTCTACTCGAGAGAGCTTCCTTGCAGGCAGCAAGACCCAACTGGTGCGGGATGTTGGTATAGAGGCTGGAGGCGCCGGCTGTGGCCAGTAGACAGTTCGAAGATACGTTCAGGGATCCCAGCTTACGCAGAAAATCATTGGTGTCATTGATGAACGATGGTATTTGGCGGACAAGAGGTTCAGTGGAACTCCGGAATGGAAAAATTGTCACCGACCTATTCACCAAACCTACGGACACAAGACAGTACCTCCATTTCGAGTCCTGCCATCCTATACAGCATCAGCTGCCTATTGCCTACAGCCAGGCAGTGAGGATTTGCCGCATTTGCTCAAATCCAGACACCGCCCGGCTCAGGTGTAGGCAGCTCAAAGAAGATCTGGTAAAAAGAGGCTATCCCAGAGGTAAAGTTCAGCGAAGGATCGAAAGGGCTATGTCAGTAGACAGAATGCAGCTACTCACTCCCAAAATCGATCCAGGCACAGAGACTGAAGAAAAGTCCTACTAATTGGTACTGCCATACCATCCGGACCTCAGATGCGTGAAAACAGTCCTAAGGAACCATGAACATTTTTAAATGGTCTAAACTGCAAGGTAAACTTGTTCTGGCGTCCACCCCCCAACCTCAAAAACATGCTTATGAAGGCCAAATTGCCAATGCCAAGAGCCGCCCAGGGGACTATTAGCTCTAAGCATAGTGGAACCTTCAAATGTGGGCGACGCAGATGTGCCCTCTGTCCATCTATCAAAGCTGGCACCAGCGTCAAAAGCTCTGCAACTGGCTTAGAATACCGTCTGAAGGGCCATTTTGATTGTACGAAATTGTACGTAATTTCGGTCCTCCGGTCCCGCTTTCTCTACTGCTTGCTACAAATGTTATGTCTAGCATCAATAAAGACTCTTTTTAAAGTGTCTCATTCCATCTTAAAGCTTACTAGCATCATTTTGAATACACCAACTTAGCCAACAACAAATGCCACTGCGCAGCTTTCTAATTTACTATTAGCAGCATCGAGTTTACGCTAACATTGCTTTTTGTGCAGCAATTCTTTGAAAACTCAATTCCAAGAATTTTCGTCACTACTAATAGAGATACGTGCTACTTTAGTCATTTCAAGCCAGCAAGAAAGCAGCAGCTGCAAACCGCTGCAAGAAACAGTTGCCATAAAGGACAGACTTTACCTAATTTTCAATTCCAAGAATTTTAGCTTTTGAATCAGCCGTACCAAATGTGTGAAGCTATGGGCGAGGACATAAAAACGTAACATTTGAAAAGCAGCACGCAGCATCGGCAGTAAAAATAGAAACTCTCTATAGCCGTCTCACAGTGGCAATCAGCGTAGCAACAGAAAATGGCAAAGGAGGAACGAAAATAGAAATTCTGGAGTGCAAAATTAAGTATCGTTTGACAGCTGTCTCTACTATATAAGAGGCTGCAAAGCCTAGTTTTGGCATTTGGTCTCCAAAGCTAGCTATTGCCATGTCTTCAACATTTGTTACATTCGCCTTCATGGTAAGTGTACCTTTTGGACCAACCTTCAGCGTTTCGCTAGAAGGAATGCAGCAACAGCCGATCAAGCTCCATCACCAGTCCGCGGAATCAATGGACTACATAACCCGCCACTATAATGAAAATAGGAGCGACTCCAGCACGGACATTCTGACTTCCGATGACGATGACAGAATGGAATCGCCAGCACCGGCCATAGCAGGAAGAAACGCCATGGCCAACGAAATGTATATGCAGCAGCCGCATATTCTGTCCAGTAACTCCGCTGGCAGAGTTATCACGTTTGCTACTGTAGACGGCGACAGAAGCAGCGGAATCCACATCCCAGTCAATGGTACTACTGCTCAAAGCAGCATCAACATCAGCACCGCTAGCGCCAGCAATGCCATTAAAAACAACGGTGAAGGTAGCAGCTGCAACAACAACAACAACAACAACAACAACAACAGCAGCAGCAACAACACCTTGAGCAACAACGCCAACAGCAACATCAACGACAACAACGACAACAGCAACTGCTGTCCAGCCCTACGAGAATGAGAATGCCTCAGATGCTGTTTGTTGCGCGTGCCTAGATGACCTAGATGAACGCAGAATCCTGCGTGGACCGTGCGGCCACCGATTCCATGAATCCTGCATCCTACGCTGGATTCAGGAAAGTCCAAACCAACCCAGTCGCCCCATGTGCAGGGCCGATTATGGCAATCAATCACAGGTTACTAGTATGAAATCATTTAGAACTTTTGTTGACGACAAAATAAAAATTAGCAATTCTCTAATAAAAATTTAAATAGTTTAATTAGTTTATTAATTAGCCTTCGCAATAAATGAGTACCAATTACGTTGAAGCTTGCACCTAAACTGTGCAGAGGAATCTCTGAATTTAATATTTGCACTGCCGCTGATGGATTGGTTTGTGCTTGTCTTGTGGAAGCTAAACGCTATTTCGTTAATTGTAAGGAACTGGTTCTTCCAGATGGTTGTGTAACACTTGCTACTTTTCATTAGTCTAAGTTTCTCTGTTAAACTAGCGCGTACTTCCTCGTAAAAGGGTCCATTAATTGCATTTTATTTGTTTTAGGCCGCAATGGTCCGTGGTGGGACCCCTACCTATTTAACCTTGGCTAGCAGCATGGGCCGTGCGGTCGGAAGGATCTATGAGCGCGATTTCATGGATTTGGTGACGGAACACAAACAACGCTCCGGTGCCCTGCGGAAGTCTCCACCCGTCATGTGTTGGATACCCATGGCTACATGTGGGTACCTTACCTCTCGTCCCGCTCTGTCAGTGGGGGCGTGCCCGCTGTACCGGAAGACGTGGCGGAGGAAGGCGCTACTAGCCCGATGCGAAAAGAAACCAGACTTTTCAGTTCAAAACAGCAAATTTAGTTAGTTAATTAAAGGCAAAAATCATGGTTTATAGCGATAGTGATGTGTGCTGTGTTATGAATTTGTAAAGCTACATATGAATCTTATTCAAACCCACCCATCCATTTCCCCGTAACTTTTTCGGAACATCGGGATGAGTTTCATTACTATTAATCGATCTCAACTCGTCCGCTCCACTATAACAAGAAGATTCATACGTGGCTTCTGGCTTTAGATTAGAAATAATATAGACAATAAACATTTAGCTTTCAAAAATTGGAAATCTTATGCACACGTAGGGAAACTATTCGAGGTCATAGTAAACAGGTTAGCACACTGGTGCGCTTTAGCAAACTCGACTATAAGAAAGGAACAAAGAAGCAACTGCTTTCCCCTAATTACCTAGGCCAATGTGAAGCTATGACAGCAGTGACGTCCTTTACTGCAGTTAAGTTAAAGGTTTTTTAAAAGATATTCTTTCAGGCTGCACCTGGTATTCCTGCTTAGGTAGGCTGGATGTTATGAATCTAGGGATTTAGGGATAAAATTTCACACATTAAACATAGGGGATTAAGGGCTGAGGTGCCAGAAACCCCAGATCTACTACTACTAAGCTTGATCAAATCTTCCAAGCACCGTTACTTGCTATCGACTTTTCGTATCATTGTCATTAGTACAGCAATAAATAGTCCCAAAGAGATGCTTTAATTTAATGTATTAGCTAGACCGTAGTGATTTATCATCTTATATGTAAACGACTTCGAAAGCCTCAGACTGTATACATAACTTCAAAGAATTTTGAGCGCTATGTTTGTGTAAAGCTCGAAGCAGGCACAAAATTCGCTGATGCTGATGTTTTCGAGCTTAAGCGCATAAACATAGAGCGAGTGAGCGTACCCCCGGTTCGACTAGGTACTGATTTACGGGGGGGTCACTAGGGTCTGATTTGCGGGGGGGGGGGGTGGGCCGTTAGCGTGCAGAGCATAGTTTTTGCTCTGATAACATAGGGCTTGCCTAGTGGCATAATCTTATAATTCTACTCTTGGTACAGCCAGTACAAACTAGTCTACGCAATTCAAAGACCTTAATTTCGGGCAGATAGATAATTTGCGCATTTGCCCGGGCAGATTGCGACAATTGTGAGAATTAGAATGGTGTTTAGCCATAGGATAACGTGGGGGGGGGAATGGGGGGGTGCAGACCCCCCCAGACCGACAAAAAACGGGTAGACCCTCTCAGCGAAAAGGAAAAAAGGGCAGACCCTCTTGTCCAGAAAGGAAAAAAGGGTAGACCCCTCAGCAGTTTTCATTGAAAATTGGTAATTTTTTAGCAAATTTTAGCGATTTTTTCAAAAAATTTCTTAAAATTCGCTAAAAATTGCCATTTTTTGTTAATTTTTGGTCAAAACCCTTAAAAATTCGAAATTTTTACTGATTTCGGGGCAGACCCCCCCTAAAATTTTGGATTTTTCAGGGGTAGACCCCTCGCCGAGGTCGGGGTAGACCCCCCTAAAATTTTGGATTTTTTCAGGGGTAGACCCCTCGCCGAGGTCGGGGTAGATCCCCCCCAGAATCGGAAACCGTGTTAATGTATGTGCTTAGCTATCTGCCTGCGCACATGCGTAAATTGTCTATTTGTCCGAGAACTTACGTAGACGCCCTACTTATGCATTGTCCGTAACTATCTACGTTTAGCTAACAACTATAACTAAAAAGTTTACAAAGGATTGCTTCACACGTGGGAGATATTATAAATCCCACGTGGTATTCCATCCTGAATCAAGGAAATGCCTCTAACGAGTTTATACTTTAGAATTTATTGGATCAGCAGATATATTTATTATTGTAGAGTTCTATCCCATCAAATTAAAAACCCTAAAAGTTATTGTTTGTCATCAATCGTGATAAATTTGATTCCTCTATTGTAATCACGATAAATGTGGCTGAAGTTAGCTGAATGTTAGCTGAAGCGAAAGCTTCATTTCACTTCTGAATGTTTAGAGTTCAGTAGAGCTCAGTTGAGTTACCTTTTAACCATAGCCTCAAGAATCATTGCAGTTTTATGTTCATGCACGTGTTTTTCCCATACGATCTTCTAATAACTAGGAGAAACCCAACGAGATTTCTAGTAATAATGGAATAGGTATTTCACTATGATTGAAGAAAGCAAGATTCAGAAATTTTGTAAAACGACGACTATACATGGTTTTTCATCGCTGAACAGCACACCCTCAGTAGTTGGCAAATGTATTTGGGCTTTCTTCATTGTTGCTGCATTTCTGTTTCTAAGCTTTCAAGTTCAAAGAAACTTGACTGCATTTACATCAGATCATGTTGCACTTGGCTTCAAATTAGAGCAAAGATCTTCTCTGCCCGATATCAGCTTAGTTCCATCATGCCCAATTCAAAACTCTCGATTGGCTGAGCTTGGTCTGGATAAACTGGAGAAAGAATTCATAGTTGACAAGATAGCATACCCGATAGGTTTCCAAAGTAGTTATCAGTATGCAACGTTACAGCAGAGCTATGACAATATTGGTGATTCAGTATACCTCAAACTAGAAAACAAAAGTTTGACAAATGCTGAGAAACTTATTTCGTACCTAGTTCTGTTCGAACACATTGGCTTCCTGACCAAATACTACGTCTTCGAGTTAAGCTGGTGTAAATATGTAATTTGCCTAAAGGCGTCAACAACAGAGTTTGGCTACGTACACACAGGTATCCAATTTAAAATTAACAAAACAGAGCCTGATGAAAGCCTGATGTGTATTCACAACAGAATCAAATGCTATCACTTAATTTTCGGAAAAGACTATTGGAATTTTCTTACGATGTGCATGGACGATGTTAGAAACTACTACATCCGAGTTTCCAGTAAGCAAAGGCATTTGCTGGATACACCAGGGCATCGCTGTACCAAAAACATTGATTCAATTTCAGGGTGTAACTTGGATTGTCATGAAGCTTGTTATCAAAAAAATAAGAGCTGCTCGATGCTGCAAACCAACATACATATAAGGGAAAAGTGCAGCTTCGGCATGATGCTGAAGGATCAAGTGCATCCGTGCACTCCCGCAAAATGTATCAAAGGCTGCTGGAGGCCTTGCCACTCAACGGAGTTTTCATATTCGACAGACACAATGCCTGCTGTCAATGCCAGTGGACTCCTAGTGACTATCATGCTATCAAATGAAATTGAAGTTCACGAAGAGTACAAAGCATATGACTGGCATTTGCTAATTGGCAATATTGGCGGCATTCTGGGGCTTACTTTTGGAGCATCGTTTCTTTCAGTAGTGCAATTGTTAGACCTATTCTGGCCCTTCAATTTAAATGCAATTTTTGACAAGATCAAAGAAGGATGGTGTTGGTAAAAGTATACCTTAGCTTTGAATTTCCATAAAAGGATAAAACAAATTTAAAAAGACAAAGTTCCATAAATGTTAATACTAAGGAGTCGCTGACTAGTACTAGATTTGGAAAACCATAGAATGTTAAAGGTTACTGAATACTGTTGGGAACTATTTGTTTTTGTATAATTAGAGCTGTTCCAGCAAGATCATAGACTGCTTAATTAAAAAAACTGGAAGAACTTTGGTAGTCCTTAGAGAGCTTTGAGTACGCTGCAACCTATATCGAGGTAGCGCAGCGCGAACACCTGAGTTGCGCATCTGCAGATTCTTTCATTTCAAGAGCATCATTTGAGAAAATACGAAAAGAAGCAACCTATTCTCTTTTGTTATTCAGTAGATACTAAAAATGCAGTCACAATACATTGTTTGTTAGCAGAAGAAACACTTTTGGAGTCACACAACCATGTAACTGATATGTATGTGATATGTAACCAGCAGAGTGCCTCAGAGAAAAGATCAGAAATGATGTTGGTGGGAAAGCATATTTGGAAATTTGACTCGAAATACTCGCACAAAATGAACGACATTCCCTGGAAAACTTTCTACCAAATTGTAGACAATGAATTTTTTTGGCTATGTTTAATTTAAAATTGCCACATCTGACGTTGCAGGAACACTATTATTTAATCTTGAAATTACCGTTTTCTCGCTCTTAAGGCTTTCATTCCTTTTAGAGACACTCAACTAGGAACCATTATTACTAAATTCATTACTAGGAGTTAAGAAGGCATCTTCATAGCAAAATGTAGCTTAGCAGGTTCTCTGTCCAAGGAATACAATTAAATTAATTTTGGTTTTTGAAAAATTTCTCTGAAGAAATACAATGTTTCGGATTTTTGCAGACTGAAATTGTAATTGTTGTAAATTGTTTCGAAAGGCATCGGTTGAACCATTTCATACTTTTATCAAATAGCTGGGCACACTTTTTGGTTGTTATAAAGCCGTTCTTCATGATGGAGAAATCAGCTATAATGTATGCCAGCCGGGATGTTGCCTGCTTTCCAAACTTTGGCAAGCGACTACCTTAGTTAAATAGCAACAATCGGGGCAATGCAAAAAGTGTCCCGGGGTATTGGCTATATGTGCATTAGAAACATCTTCAGCGAAACAGATCAAACTTGAGTAGGTTTTGCAAGAAACGAAGGAACCAAAATGCTTTTGCGAAAATTGAGACCTGAGTTCAACAGTTTAGGAACAGAACCAAATGGCAAAGATAATGAATATCTGTTTAAGGCTCGGACTTGCCATATTTTGTCGTTTTGTATCAGTGGACAAAATCCTCGTCTTATTCCGGGTGTTCAAACGTACGTTCACACGTTAAATACCTAACTAATACCTACGCAGAATCAGACGTTAGTGTTTTACAAAGTTTTAATGAATCTAGGTACTATTTCAAACAATTACAATCACCGACTACGTATTTAAAATTAATTACACATCTATATTCCGCCGTTGAGACAATACAGAAACTCAGCACAGAATTAGTCAAGTCAGAACACATGGGACATTATTCCTTTAGCAAACGTAAGCAAAAATCACAAAAGTCAATGGTAAAGCGAGTAGGTAAATCCTCCAAAGTTGATACCGGCGTTCACCGAGTATCTGGTCTTCGCGACCCACGACAAATCCAATCCAACAGGCTATACAGAGCCCACGGCGTATCAGCCGAAATACGAGAAAGCAATTGAGACACGAGTGAAAAACCACAATTCGCTAAGGTTGCCAACCCAAGACTGAAGTTCAGGTCTCCTTTCGAACTGAACTTCAGCCACAACTTGGTCAGAGGGCGCTCTACTTTTTTTAAGTGTCCAATCGCTGTGCTCCTACCGTATGCCTGTTTTCGTCGGCTCTCTTTGTTTTCGTCAGAGAGCCGACCCAGTTTGACGTCGAAAGAGCTTACGTAACTTTGGGGTCAAACTTTGATTACTTTAGGGCTTTTCTCGAGGCTCCTCTCAGACGATTTTCCTTTCAATTTCTCTATTAAAAACACTCATGTAGAAATTCAGATAACGTCACAGAAACACTGGATTCGTCACACAAAAGAGTTTTTGGACAACATGTACAAAACTGTTCACCAAATCAAGAATACAAATTTTAGGTAGCTATGTTCAATTCAATGCCAGGAAGAAAATCCAAATATTCGACTAGCTAAGTCACGACATTTCATCCAACCTTCACAACAAATCCACAGTTAGTTTAACAGTTAGTTTAGCTAAATTTCACCATCAACCATTAACAATTACTAATCAATTATTGACGATCACTAAATAACACGAATAATCTCTTAAAAATCTCAACATTATTTCTTTCTAAAACTCTCAATGCCAGTAAGCAGAATTTGCTGCCTCCACACTCCACTCCACAAAAAATGGAGGAAAGTTCGACTAGGGGGGAAAATTTTTCGAAACAAAAAACAGCAGAATTCAGTCCAAACAGGTATACGATAGCGACAAGTCAACAGCAAACATAGTGCACAGCAGAGCTCAAACCTAGACAATCACGGCTAAAATCAGTACATACATAATAAGTAAAGTCACAATGCAATATTCTTTGTCGTTGTCAGGTGGCGATGGTGCATAAAGTCAGTACAGGATCGGTTAAAGTTCAGTCGCGGTGATAGGCAGTAGCAGTAGCAGTGGCCGGTACAGTTCATTCATCGGCCAGGAAGAGGTGGGCGCAGGCGTGCAGCCCCGGGGACTAGAGACTCCAGTTGGGCAAGCTGGTGCGGGCATTGCACGCAGCGGACAGCAGAAGTTTGGAGAGGGTCCAGACGGGCAGATACCAGGGCTGAGAGTGTGCCGCTGGTCAGGGAAGTCAGCGGGCGCCGACGTGGGGAACGGAGATGAGCCGGACTCTGGAGGTAGCGAGAACCGGAGGTGATGATGAAGACGGTGCTGGAAGGTGAGCGGAGACAGTCAGACGGTACGACGGGAGAAGAGTACATCAGCCAGAGAACAGGTGCAGAGACTAAGGAATCGAACCACGGATCAACCGATCAGAAGCAGCCATGCCCAACTGTCCAGAAAAAACCACGGATAGAAAAACAGCCTATAATTAGAACATTGTCCCGAATAAGTAAACAGTTATAACAAACAAAAACAAAGGTTCAGGTTCTCCGGTGACGAGTTATCCTCTCGTCGCCGACTGCAGAAATCAAGTGTACGAACTGAAAGTAAAAAAACCGTAACTCTGAGTTATGAGCGAACAGAAAAAGCATCAAACCGTAGGACCAATTTCTCGACAGCTGGTTAATTATAGCGACTAAATAACATAAATTGTACCACCACTAGGTCTAGTTCTATGTTAAATTCAAAGGATCTTTCAGATCAAATGACTAAATTATGTTCTACTAAGATCCCGAACATTGGCAATTAGTAAATCTATAAATCCAACTAACTACTGCCACAGAGAGACAAAAAACAGAGAACGATTAAACAGGTAAAGTGCAACTCAGGTAATTGTTATCCAGCTCTTGAATTGTGTTGCAGGCCGCCAGATCCAGTGATGCAGTTCCGTTTGCCAGCGAAATCTCTTGACTGATGCTGCAAACCGGGGGAGTCCCAGACTCCAGAAACTAAAACTGATACAAACATGGGCATGGACGAACAGTAACTGCTAAACACAGATTTTTATTCTTGCTGCTATATTGTTTATCTTGTTAGATTCATTCCAGAGAGAATATCCTACTCAATCACTATGGGTGCGCTTCATTCTTCAATCTACTACATAACAGTGCGATTTCTGTGACGACAGTGCCAGACAGAACACAAAGTGCGCAGAACCACAGAAAAACGGTCAAAACGGTGCAACATTCAGTTTTCAGAAATCAACATACAGAAGTTTGGTGTGGTGTATTTCAACTTGCTAATCTTACTCTACATAGCATGACAATTGCTGTGGGGGAACAGGGAATCTACATCCCGTTGTGACTAACCGTATACTCTAGGGGCATGGGGATCCTAGGAAAACTGTCATGCTACGTCCTCTGTATGCAGTACTCAAACCGTGCCAAACAGAGAAAATGAATAGAAATTCAAAAAAGAGTGGCTGAATACTACTTTTCACTAATTAGTATTGATCTCTGATCTGCGATCAAGGACCTGGGGACAGAATCCGACGTTCAACTGTTCCGTCAGCAAGGGTATCCTTAAAGACGACCGGACTCTCGAAAGACGAGGCAACAACCCACTTAATTTCTTTGTTTACGCAATCAACCACTCCATCAGGAGTACTGTGCAGCTTTAGGAGCCATTTACAGAATCAACAAACGCACATCGACCAACTAGGACATGCTGCAAACAATTTTCCTTCACTATATGTTGAAAGAGACGAAACTGCAACTTTTGAGCGACGGGTCGAAAAACACCCCTTTTAGGCACACGCACCACCAGAAATCACACCACCACACCAGAAATTGAACAACAACTAAAACTACCTAACTTTCACACAAGCTTACCAATTTGGTAACTAAACGGAAACGCTATTTTATATCTGACGCGATTTTAGTATTATTATTCCCCACTTTTACCTAAAATAACGGGACAAATCATACGTCACGACTAGCTAACTTAACTAACAAGCATAAAAATAAAGATTTTGCATTGTTTTTGTGTTTTTCTATTGTTATACCATTTTTATGCAGGAATTTTAGTCGTTTTATACTCAGGCAAAGCTTACTAATGTATGTACAGAAGAACACAAATTAAATACAAATATATTATAAATTTTAATTCCTTCGTAAGTAATCACTATTTATGTACATGAATGTAACCCTATATAGTACAAAGCTTACAATTATTTCTATCACAGATTAGTGTGCTTATCTAGATCTAGGTACTACACATTAGGTGCGAGTTCAGCAGATCTGATAAAACGTAGCGATCCAGAAACGGTTTGTTTGATTTGGGATTCGGACACGAAAATAGTGGACTTTGTGAGAAAAGCCGTTCAAGGTCTGGTCGAGTTTTAGATAGTTCAGGCTGACTAGGCTCTATTTTATCATCCAAGAAAGGAGATGAGCTGCAATTAGATGCAATCTGTGCATTGTTTGCAGACAAAATTAACCCCATTATTATCCAAGCCAGTGGAGTTCCAAATTTTCGCAAAGATGTTAGAGCGGCAAAAATAAATGCAAAAAGAGGAAACATCAAAGAAAGAACTGCCAACCCACTTTTGTATCCCTTTTGTCCAAAATTTCAATCACTTCATCAGAATAAATATCACACTGAATGCCCACAGTGCTAGACTCTACAGGGATCTCACATTCCTGACGCTCTTCACAGACTCGATCACTCAGGTGCTCGGAACTGGCAATCGGAATAAACAATTCCCCATCATCGGCGGACGTGACCGTGCTGGTGGTCAAGTCATTTTTCTGTAAAAGAGAGGGCTCAAACCGTTGGTCCGGTTGGCAGGTACAGATCATAGGCTGTCTGCACATCAATATTTTATGCGAGAAATGAGGGGAGGCTAGGCATCGCTTGGCATGCCGCGTGCAGTTGGGTGACACAGTTCTCCCAGATCTAGCAGAGTGGTTGCTGGCAGAGTTGGAATTGGGCCTGGTCCAAACGTGAAGACCTACGTCTGGGACTATACTGTCCACTTCGATCACAACCTGAATATTCAGAGGAACCAGAAATGTTTTGATTCAGTCTGTTATCATAGTATCGGTCTGAATTCTGTACACGTGACCTAGACACAGCAAACTTGGGCCCGTATTTGTGCTTCATTTCAGGGGGAAAATCGGATCTGCGCTCCCCGCGGTCCGAACCCTCGTCATGACCGTACCCTTCATTAGGTCTGAATCAATCACCCCTGTTTTCCCTATACCATGAATTATAATTCCTTCCACCTCGGTCATCTTCATAAGGAGGCCGATTACTATTGCAATTGCTCCAGTTGCGATCATTATTATCACGGTTCTGAGACCCAAAATTTTCTTGAGAAGTTCTGTACCTATCTGAATGTCGAGCAGAATTTCGACTCGTTTGTGAATTTTCAACTCGAAAGGCACCACCACCTGGCTTTCGACACTCACGACGCACATGTCCAGGCTTATTACAATTAAAACAGATGATACCAGGAGGTAGGTCGCGGGTACGATCTGCTCGACGGGAGCTCGTAAAGTTTAGAGACGTGTCCGCTTCGAGCTTTTCAAATCGATACTTCAAATCTCGAACTGTTTTTTCGACTTTCGCTAGAGCAGCAGAAACGTCATGATTTCGCATATAATTTAGTTCTAAAAAGGACGGATATCCCTCCCCAGGGTATTCGCTTTCGGCCTGTTGGGCTCTTTCAACTGCTTTGACCAGGGTGGCACAACCTGGCGGCACTCTTCTTTTAATTCAATTCGCAAACCAAACAAAAACAATCGTAATTTCAACACCTCTAACTGTTTGTCTGTAAATTCATCTTCTTCTTTAAAGCTAAGCCGAGCATATCTATTGAGCCGCATTAGATAGTCAGAAACCGTTTCACCCTTTTCTTGTTTTATACGAAACAGGAGAGACGAAGCATGTAAGGATATATGAGGGGGACCATAATTTTCGTGGCCGCAGCAATCATTTCCTCCCATGTCCCACGACTATTCTTAGGTACAGATCTAAACAATTCCAAGGCCTGGCCTTGAAGCGAACTGGAAAATGTGTAGACTTTCTGCCAATTGTCAAAATTCATAACTTTGCAAAATCGCTCATATTTTTCAAAAAAATTCAAAGTTTCTTCAAAAGATTCTGAGGGAAGGCCATGGTGGATTGGAATCGAGCTGAACGCCGTAGCGACTCCCTGTGCTCGAACCACCGCGCTAAATTCAGTTAATGTTTTTGTCAGTTCTGTCAAAGCAATAGTTTCAGGATTCAGACTCGGGGTAGGTGAAGCCATCGGTGGGGTGGTGGGTGACGACCCCGCCCCGTCCTCAGTAGTGTCAGGCATGTTATTGATGTTATCTTAGCTATTTAGAAAATTAATTTCGTACGTAGAAATGATGATATAAAATTAATACAAGGTTATGACAGGTATACAATAAACAACCAACATGTACTGGGTGAGTTCTTTTAGGATAAATAGGAGCCTCGAATTTTTAAGGAAATAAACAAACAGTTTGTTGTCTAAAAGATTCCAAAATTCAAAAGTTAACTCCAAATTTTTATCCTCCGAAGGAGGGCTCCACATTTAATAAAATGGGGTCTGGTAGTCTTAATTCTCCGAACAATAGAGCACTGGTTTAACTCCTTTAAGCCTCCCGAATACTTGGTGATGAGAACTGTCACAACTTCAGGGGTCTGTTACTCAGATCATACCCTAAACTTTTCAATATTTAAATAATCTACAGCTTAAATACTAACTAATACCTACGCAGAATCAGACGTTAGTGTTTTACAAAGTTTTAATGAATCTAGGTAGTATTTCAAACAATTACAATCACCGACTACGTATTTAAAATTAATTACACATCTATATTCCGCCGTTGAGACAATGCAGAAACTCAGCACAGAATTAGTCAAGTCAGAACACACGGGACATTATTCCTTTAGCAAACGTAAGCGAAAATCACAAAAGTCAATGGTTACCCAAAATGTACTAATCAGTGTGAAGCATAGGAAAACTCGTTTGCCCTATCTTTTAAGCAGTCTTTGAACGTTCTCAACCCAAAACACTAGCTCAAGCTTACTCGTTGTTTTACCTTCCAGGTGATCCAAACAGATGATAGCAGAGACAGATGGGATCCGGCAGAGACAGCGATTGGAACAATAAAGTTGACGTCAGAGCAAATGTAAGGGGAATCCGGGTTGGCAGCAATTTAAAATACAGTGCAAGCGAGTAGGTAAATCCTCCAAAGTTGATACCGGCGTTCACCGAGTATCTGGTCTTCGCGACCCACGACAAATCCAATCCAACAGGCTATACAGAGCCCACGGCGTATCAGCCGAAATACGAGAAAGCAATTGAGACACGAGTGAAAAACCACAATTCGCTAAGGTTGCCAACCCAAGACTGAAGTTCAGGTCTCCTTTCGAACTGAACTTCAGCCACAACTTGGTCAGAGGGCGCTCTACTTTTTTTAAGTGTCCAATCGCTGTGCTCCTACCGTATGCCTGTTTTCGTCGGCTCTCTTTGTTTTCGTCAGAGAGCCGACCCAGTTTGACGTCGAAAGAGCTTACGTAACTTTGGGGTCAAACTTTGATTACTTTAGGGCTTTTCTCAAGGCTCCTCTCAGACGATTTTCCTTTCAATTTCTCTATTAAAAGCACTCATGTAGAAATTCAGATAACGTCACAGAAACATTGGATTCGTCACACAAAAGAGTTTTTGGACAACATGTACAAAACTGTTCACCAAATCAAGAATTCAAATTTTAGGTAGCTATGTTCAATTCAATGCCAGGAAGAAAATCCAAATATTCGACTAGCTAAGTCACGACATTTCATCCAACCTTCACAACAAATCCACAGTTAGTTTAGCTAAATTTCACCATCAACCATTAACAATTACTAATCAATTATTGACGATCACTAAATAACACGAATAATCTCTTAAAAATCTCAACATTATTTCTTTCTAAAACTCTCAATGCCAGTAAGCAGAATTTGCTGCCTCCACATAGATCAGTTAACTACGGATGTGGGGAAATAGGAATCTACCACGACCTTGCGCACATTAAGTACAGCTATGACCTAATTACGGTTAACGAGATGCATTGGACATGTGCTGTCTCTCGCCTTCGCAAGTTCTATACAACTATTCCATAGCGTTTTCTGTTTGGTTAAAGCTAAATAAATCTTAGTAGACAACAAACTGATGTTACGTACCGCAATACTGATCCCAATCGTTGCAAAGTTGAGTCTGATCAAAGCTGTGATGCAGGACCTTGGGACACCTTTCAGAACACCCTGCTTAAGTACTGCCCTCAAGGTGTTGGAATTCGATAGAGGAGACGTTCCTTGCAAGCCGCTGCCACGATTTCACTTATTGAAATTTGCTTTTTGAATCCAAGTATTTTCCCTTCACCAATTCACTATAAGAATATTTTGTAAGAGTGAACTGTTTTCAATACAATGATAGCACAGAAATGGCAAGCTGCGACGCTATTGAAAGTTTTACTGAAGGTATTTGTTCCACAGGAGTAAAACATTGTAGGCAGCATCTGGTGTGGCGTGGGAAATTCACACCCCGGCATTGCTTTCAGGGGCCTTTTGTCTTCCCATAAAACGTATTTTTCTGATTTGGTTAGGTTTGCTTTTGTTAGGACAAACCAGGACAATCCGGCTAAGTGACTAATGGGATACCTATGCTACCTAGATCTATCATGGGACGGATGCAATACCAGTACCTGCCGGATGACACTGCAGAGGCTGGCGCTTGCCCTTGCCCTCTCTGAGAATGAGAATAAATGAAATTTAATACCTTGGATGGAATTGGCTTTTTTGGTAAAATGTAAATGGCAGCTTAGTAACAATGTATAACTCGTTTTCGGCCAGCTGAGCTGGATTTTTCTAACTTTCTCGGTGCATGTGTTCAGCGACTGACAAAACTCAGATGACTTCTGATGAATTCTCAGAATAATATTGTCTAGGAACGACAACAAAAACCGAAGATTATGGTGACAAAGATGATAGAGTCAGCCTTGACTGCTGCTAAAAGAGCCAATCTACTATATTAATATCACCAAGAGTCTATAAAGCAAGAGTGAGACACTCTGCCCTCCCTAGTATTTTAAGCTTTAAATATGCTCGGCACATTAAGGCCGAAATATGGAGGGTACCACTTACCGTTGAGAACCTTATTGTTGAGAACCATATCTAACGGCATACGGTAGTTAAAAACCAACCAGTCAGCGAAAGCTAAACGCTTTTGCAAACTTGCACGTGTAAATGCAACCCCCCGAGATCTCGGGGGGGAGGGGTCCGCTTATACACGTAAATTTGACATAAGGTAGGCGATTGGCCATTCAGATGCGTTTTAGTGCAAACGCATATAAACATATGATTCACAACGGTAAGTGGTTCCCCCAATATTTTGGTCTTAATGTGCTGAGCAATACCAGGGAGGGCCGAGTGTCTTACTTCCTTTATAGACTCTTGATATTACATACACAAAGCCGACCACTAAAAGACTCAAGTTCTAATGACACAAAATTGGCTACGAAGAATTCGTTCAGCAACTTTGGGTAGGCACACACAGGATACGCAAAAATGGCACCGGAGCTGCTACTGAATCAACCTAAATCCACTACCTGGAATTTGATGTTCGTATACATATAAATTATGTGAATAGATAATATATGAAGCTTGTCATACTAAGTATAAGTGAGTGTACTAAGTAATACTTGCGTACTAAGCACTCTTGGGATGAAAAATTTTCTTATAAAGGAGTCAGTGGAAAACATCGACGGAAGCTGTAAGGCGTAAATGTAAATTAGCTCCTCCGGCCGGATTGGCTCGATGCCGATTTGAGACCGACCGGCCAACAAACAACACGATTTGGCATTGTCATTTGAATATCATACTTTCTTGCTGTAGCGTTGGAACTACCGTAACTTGTAACTTCTCAATAAACCCAGAATATACTAAACAATAAATAGTACATGGGTTTCTGCAATCAGATTAGGTATTCTGATCATTTCCGTTTCATTCATTTGCTATATTTTTTATTACCAAATACAACTGCTAATATATTAATAAAAACGGTTATGGATACTACATACGATCGTGGTTCTACATCTTCTTCATTGTCGGAATGCTGATTTTAGCAAATATTTAGCTATTAGGTATGTACCACAGTAAAACGTGAATCGATAAGACGGGAAATAATATATCTCTCAAGAGCGCCAAGTTCAACGTTTGACCCTAAAACACTTTTCAAACAAAAGACAGTTTCAGCGGTGGCGGATTAATAGTTTGACGATCGTCTCAAAACAGATATCGTCTGTAAGGGTGTATTTTCCGACTTCTTTCTCGTCTTGGCGCACTCTCTCACTGGAAATGCGTTGCTAAGTCTTGGACGGTTCTGTCAATGCTTGATGTTTGGCGTAATGCTCAAAGATACAAGTAGTAAAGTGAGTTTGGTAGTAGGATCTGACATTGACACTCCGACACGAGAACAAATATGATAATAAAAACCCCGTCGAATTCTTGACTTCATTCAGTACACATCGTTCGGGATTGTTTGCACTCAGGTTGGAATACAAAATTTCCCGTGTCGGCCCGTGATCGAGAGTGAACAAGGGTCCCAAGAACGTTTCCCACGGCGTTGTCATTCATAAGGGGTCCAAAAATCTTACAGGGGTTCAAAAATTTGGCTAGAAGTGTAAGAAAATGGCCCGCAATAATAGGTTTAACCAAGTGTCCATAAGAGGAAGAGTGAGACACTAGACCCTTCCTAGTGTTTTAAGCTTGCAGTATACTCGGCACATTAAGGCCGAAATCTCGGGGTGGGGTACCACTTACCGTTGTTAATCGTATGTTTGTTTGCTTTTGAACTAAAACGCATCTGACTGGCTAATCGCCCACCTTATGTCAAATTAACGTGTATTAGCGGACCTCCCAGCGATCTTAACGGGGGGAGGTTCCAATTACACGCACAAGTTAGTAAAAGAGTTTAGCTCTTCGCTGATTGGTTGATTTTTAACTACCGTATGCCGTATGAACCAAACAGCGTAGAGTTAAACGCTTTACAAACTTGTACATGTAATTGGGACCCAACCGAGATCTCGGGGGAGACGTTCGCGTATACTCGTAAATTTGACATAAGGTAGGCGATTAGCCAATCAAATGCGTTTTAGTTCAAACGCATAAAAACATATGGTTAACAACGGTAAGTGGTACCCCATCCCAATATTTCGACAACGTGCCAAGCATATTGTAAGCTTAAGGTGGTGATTCCTTTTGGACACATATTGTTGAATGGCGGCGTAAATCAAGAGGAAATTTGACTATACGTTCTTTTAGCGTTCTAACGCCCTCCGCGCAATCCCGATTCAGAAATTCGAGATTTCCGGTCAGGGTGGTTTTTCCTAATTTCTGAACGCTTGGCAGCTGCTATACAGCTATGACTATATTCATTCGAAAGATCTCAATGAGCTTCATTTTTTGCTTTTTAAAGCAACGTTCTAGCTTTTCACTACTGTGAGATATAGCCGATTTTCTTGTTTTGGCGTCGAAAACTTGTCATTTTTGCAGAAATCAAATAATCCATCATTTCTTGGACTATGCAAGCCGTAAAATCAAACTAAGGGCGTCGATCTGAAGATCTCATAGTGGCTAATTATCCGATGCATGATCGTCTTCTATCAGTTATCCCGTAGGCTGCTATCATAAAAAATGTAGTTTTTGCAAAAACACGACCAATTTTTTCCAAAGATTGTAAAGCATACACCATTAAAGCTGGAGGGCTGCTACATAACGGATGTGTTCTTTCTGCACATATATACCCAGGGATGAGTTTTTAGTCGCCCCGATTACTGCTTTCTAGCTAAAGTAATCGCTTGATAAATTTGGAAAAAGTAGGCAAAATACAGGTTACGCACACATTTCAGCTTATTTGTCTATAACGAAGAGCGATTTCACAATTAATAAAAATCGCTATTTGATGGAGGTATCGAATGATATAACCGATGTCTCGCGAAAAAATTTACTTGAGTCTGCAAAAAATCTGGAAAATTATACTTCTTCTAAAATGTTTTTTTAAAATATTTTAGAAAAGTAACATTAGTTTCATGGTATGCATTAAAAAGTATGTCAAGCTGCATTTTGGTATAAAACTGGCTTCTTAACTCCAAGTAATGGGTGAGTAATAATGGTGCAAATTTTATGTGACCAAAGGGAATCACCACCTTAAACCACTGGGAATCTAGGCCTACCTACAAATTGTTCTATAGCAAAACCTGTAAACTCGTAATATAATCTTATGATCTGCCTGCATATATATCTAAAAATATATTAAAGCGAAATTAAATTACATAATTTGATTAATATTAAATTACATACTGTACAAGTTAAATTACATAAAATAAAATAAAACAAAATTAAATTAAATTAAATTAGATTAAATTAAATTAAATTAAATTAAATTAAATTAAATTAAATTAAATTAAATTAAATTAAATTAAATTAAATTAAAATGAATTGAATTAAACTTAATTAAAATAGATCAAAATTAATTAAAAATGTTTCAAAAAAATAAAAATTAAACCGAAATTAAAATAATTCAGCCTTAAATTAGAATAAAGCAAAAATTCGAGATGAATTAGATTAGACCCTATACGTATACATCGTTGCTGAAATAGCTAAAATAGCATTATTGCAGTCAAGCAACACAGTTATCGATTGCAGCAAATTTGGTTAATTTTACGTTAGGCTGAGTTAGCGCTACAATTTGTTAGCTGGTTCTTTAGATTAGACGGATATCAATTATTGCAGTTTACATTACAATACCGTTTTTACCAATTATCAATAGCCAATTGTTATTTTAATTTGCTTTAGTGGATATTTAAATGTATGTTTTTCACAATTTAAATGCGGAGTTTACCTAATCTTTAGCTATAAGTAGACAATCCATTTTGATGTTTGGTCGTGTTAGAAGGGGATCTATGTGTACCTATTGTGTTACATAGTTGTAATGTTTTGCATTGTGATTTGTGAATTACAGAAATCTCTGGTAGTAATGATTGGCCCTGCAATTATTCAAGCTTCATTTCGCAACATTTTTTCACTGACAGCGTCTAATCTCAAAAAATATTCTCTGGCAAAGTAACCACTAACGTACACAAATTTTGTTTGTTATGTCGTTAATACTGTCGGGGCCGTTTTAATGGTATGATTTTTTATTTTGCTATCCCAAGAAAAACGCAGACTAAAGGGTCAGCTGCTATAATAATCCAATAAATGTAGAACTTGTGCAAAATAACTTTATTGCTACAAACATGTAACATGTGACGACGACAAACATTTCTGGGCTATCTTCAGTTTCTCTTAAACTGCTTCGACCAAAAACTGATGCTTGTCTTAAACTGATCTGAGTTCTGGAAAATTTGAGCCAACGATGGGGTTCGAACCCACAACCTTCAGCTTCATAGTCATTTTCCGTAGTCAGTACCGGAGTGGATCTTGGATGAAAGGATTCCAAAGCTAAAGTGACATAAAAAATCATACTAACAGTTTTACAAACGTACAGTGAATACTAGAGTTGAGGTGTCTGTGTTGCACTTGTGGGGCAAACCTGTCTGTACATTATCTTAGCTGTTCTCTCTTAATGGCACGGTTTGCTTTGACTCAATTGATAAGACAATGTTCCCTGGCTAACCTGATTCCTAAGTGGGGACCGATCTCACAACATTTCTTCAGGATCATCAACTCTCCCCAATTCAGCCAGGTTGATTGACTTCTTTCAAGCAGTGTTGTTTTAGCAGTCGATTTTGGTTTCAGTTTCAGTTCTAGTAAACGTTCCGAAATACTTTCAGTTTCTGTTTCGTTGGCAGGCCAAAATAGTTTCAGTTTCAGTTTAGTTTAAGTCGAAGTTTCAGTTTCTAATTAATTTCAGTTTCAGATGTCTTCCTTTAATAGTTTCAGTGACTGAAACTCTAACCTGTACAAGCTAAAAACGTCGGCTCAATTTCGGTTTCAGAAGACGCGGGTTCGAACTCCGCCAGGTGCCCGAATTTTTCGGATGCCTGGTGGCGTACAACTTTCATTTCTTTAATTCAGCTACTAAAACATTTCCTATATTTCCTTTAACATTAAGGACCTTTTGGGGCAATGAAGGGAGTTTACGCGTAGGCGTTGAACTCCCAATTTAGCGAATTAAACGAGTTAAAATAATGTAAAGTAACTATACGCGCACATTGTTCAAATACTCTTAAACTGTTCACTTTATCTCTCCCTCTTAGGGTGGTGGTATCCTTCAGCCATAACAACCAGTCCGGTGTCTTGAGTGCTTGCTGAGAGAGTAATGCAGAAACCAAAAATTTCTTATCTTTTTAGTTAAAAATGCAGGAGTGGTTTCAGAATGTTAAAATGCACGAAAATAGGTTTCGTAAGTTTAAATAAGAAATAAAGTTCGAGCCTGGTGTGGGGATCGAACCCACAACCTGTGGCTGTCTATCCGCAATCCGAAATCAGCCTCCCAATGAAGGGAAAATTGAGCCTTATTGTAAACAGCACAATGATTTAGAGAAGTGTAAATTCGCAAAAGCTCGAAAACACAACTACTCAGATCCTCTGAAAGCAGGATTTTGAACCACAACGCAAGCCTTTGTTTGGCTTGGAAAAAGTGTTCTAATTAATGCTTATTAATATTAATAATTAATTTGTGCCGTGCCGACCGAGTGGTTAAGGCGTTCGACTTCGGATCCGACAGTCCGAAGTTCGAATCCCCGCTACCACAAAAGCTTTCACAAATTCCCTTGAGCAAGGGAAGCACATATCGATTCGCCGTGAGCTCTAGCCAACCCAGCTATCCATCCTTCATTGGTCGGTAAATTGGTGCCACTATTGTGGGAAGGTAACAGGAGTCCGTGAAAGCCTTGAAGGGCCGGCCCCCCTTCCACGGATGTAGTCATCATTTGAGGTGACACTCCTGGCTCTACGGCTGTGTATCCGGGGATGAGCACCGGCACCCCTTGTCCCTAAAGCAGGGATGGAGATATTCTCCGGGGTCACCTTTACCTTAATATGCTTTTCCTTTCCTTTCCATTATGCCCTTAATGCTTTTCTATTAATACTGTAGTATTAATTAATCGACTACTAATGATTCATTGCAAACGTCTTGTATCATTATTTTTCATTGTTTTATTGCCAACTTTGGAAGGTCAACTAAGTTGTCTTTGGATCGATTTAGATAGGTAGAGTTGTACCCGAACTCTGCTTGAAGAGCTTCTTGGGGCCCTGGTTCGACTTTTGGGAGATTCGGTCCCAGATTGTCGCTTCCGTTTCATCTGAGCTGCACAGGATTATTGAGAATGTGCGTACAGAGAAAATTTAAACTGCATTTGAGCTATGGCTTGTGTAATCTTCGTAAAAATTGTATCCTGAAAATAAAGTTTTTTGGGACACATTTGATTGGATCCTGCTATGAACTCTGACCTCTGAGCCCTGCGTGACTTGGCGCTTGCAAAACTGAAATATGCTGAGAAAACGATTTGATACCTGGTGAAAGTTTTCTTTCCTAAACTTCTAGATGTCTTATTGTAAAAGTACATAGCTGCCAAAAGACAGACACGGTACTCAGGTTTGAAACTGTCCTAACTATGAAAATATAAGGTTCAGCTGATCCCTGCTTAACAATAGACTGACCCAATCCTGGGTATCGGCATCAGCTTCTCCCCGTTTGGAGGAGTCGCACGGAACGATATGTCTTTAATTGTGCTAAATCCATTCATCCACCCACTCATATCAAAAGTTAAGAGACGACTTCCTTAGACTGTAGATATACACAAATGAAAGAACGAACGAAAGAATTTTACACTGCAGCACCACAGACCCGAAGAATTATATTAATTATTCTACTGCTGACACTCTACTACTATCGAACCAAGCTAAGGGTTGGACTGAGTTTGAATTTGATCTAGAACTGCAATGGTCTTTTACGACGCTTTTGTGCCAGCCCATGTGCCGTATTTAGTGGACGCAAACCTTGTTTCTCCTTTTCAAAGTCTGTACCAAAATTGCTAAACAGTTTCGGAGATTCAAGAAAAGCTAAAGTATAGGGAAGTATATCTTAACTCAACACAATTATTGAGAAACTCCATCATTAGATATTCCATTCTCACAAAAACAGAACTTTACTTCAAGGTGCATGTATCTTTTTGTGTAGGGCTTTTGTGGTGATTTTTTGAAACGCTGTAACTTTCGCAATTTTGGGAGTTGGAGAGAGCTTTATACATTGTCTCAAAGCCTATAAACTGTACATTCACATGAGCTTACGAAATTAGCAACATTAGCAAAAAAATTAGCAAAAATTTTCTGACATGCTGACATCTGACAGTCTGAATTGACCAAAACTATTTGAACATCGATTTCTCAAAACTGTAGAATCGGCAAAAATCTTTCTGTGCCATGACATGGAGGACATGTGGGCCGATGGACATTTTTTGGATTTGGCTTAACATGTCTCAATACTCCAGAAAATCCGGCAAATGTGCGATGATACGAAATTTCGCAACTTTGTATTCCGTTTCCTCCCAACTGAAAACGTCTTTCTTAGCTCAAAACGAGAAAATTGCCACTTTGTAGTATATAGTACGAGCTATCATTCTGCCAAAAATCACGCGAATCCATTGCTTAGTTTTTGAGAAATCGATGTTCAAACAAAATAATCGCAGTTTTGCTAAAACGGTTTTTAGGCGAATTCTCTAGCAACGAAATAAAGCGAATAAGCATTGATAAAATGTGCAAGTGGACGATGTATCGATTGAGTATAAGTAAGCCAAAATTGTCTGCAAGATTTGGCAGTAATTTTGAAAAAACTGATTTCTTCAAAAATTGCCATTTTTTGACACAAAAAATAGTTTTTGGCATATACTGCCTTAAACCAATAGATAAACATATATATTTCGAAAGTTACATCCACTTTTATATTGAATTGTAGCCTCTTAGGTCAAATTTATACCAGCACCTTAAACATTTTCCAAGTTGCACTCGAGATTGAATCCCCCATACAGCA
This sequence comes from Trissonchulus latispiculum, assembly GCA_030248195.1. Taxonomy (NCBI): domain Eukaryota; kingdom Metazoa; phylum Nematoda; class Enoplea; order Enoplida; family Ironidae; genus Trissonchulus; species Trissonchulus latispiculum. The sequence goes on along the minus strand of JASAND010031561.1, from coordinate 8,413 downwards.
TAGCTGGGAATAAAACTATGCTGTATTGTTTGGAGTCTTTCTGTCGCACTTTGTCTGGACAGAGTTGGCAGGCTTTCAAACACTCGTTGGCAGTTTATGCAATCGTTAGAACAGCCACTGGGCATCTAGCTAACGATACGTACAGGATGGGATCTAAGCTTGGTATTTTAATTTATGCAAAATTCTGAGGGGAAACGTTTGACAAAAAGAAGCGTTTTACGAAGAAGATTTCTCGGCTATGAAAAGAAAGACAACAGACATGAGTATTACAGAAAATTGTTTTAAAGCATTACATTACGGTGCTTTATCCAATTAACTGATTAATGTATATGTATATTATTATATAATGTGGATTTCTACAAAAATTGTCATTTTGAGAACTCGTTTAATTGAAACTTATAAAATGCTGTTAATACATTACCGCACTTAATAATTCTAATAATAAAATTTAGCTCAAAGTAAGCATACGATGACAAAGCTATGCTAACTGCTAAGTTTAAATTTAGACTGGAAACTCGAAATCGTAAATCAAAGGTTAATTTTTTAAATATTGGGAGCTGTTGAGCAAGATAATTTTGGATAAAATGTAAACCATCTCGCAAAATGATGCTAGAGCAAACTGTAGAGTCCAATACCTAGAACAGCAAAGTATAATCAATCGCATATTATTAATTAGTATGATAATTAATTAATGTAATTCAGTCTGATTTTAATGTGTTTGTTTTAGTTAGAATTGGTTACCATCAGAGTTGACGTTTTGGAAAGTTATATATTTGATATTTTGAACTTATAGTTGATTATTGCTTATTGTTATACTAGATATAAAAAATTGGACCAGCTTATCGCAGACCTCATCTGAGATCTACCGTAGAAGGTAAAATTATTAATATTAATCGCTTTTAACTAACGGCAAACGCGTTAATCGTTGGGCAAAAGCTCACAGGCCCATTGGCCATTAGGTGGCCAGAAACCCGACAAAGGGCAGCCCGATTTTTGAAACGACCTCCCTGCTGGTGGCAGAGAGTTTGAACGAATTTCAGCCTATCGGGAAAGCAAATTTTATAAGGGTATTAATTCAGACAGCACACAATTATTATGGTACACTAACGTTGACTTTGTTATCATATATAATATATATATCTTTGTTTTATATCTATTTATTTTTTATCTTTGTTTTAGTTCGTTCGTCTTGTCTTAGATCGTTTTTCCTTCCAGTGTTAGAGACTCGCACCATGTCCAACCCCCAGGATTCACCGAGGAGAAGTTCTTGTTTAGGTCCGTCTTCTACCTTTCTTTGTTTTCTAGTTTTGTTTGTCAGTAAGTGGTTTGTGGCGCATGACTCTGGGTGAGGGATTTTTGCTTTGCCGGGAGTCGAACTGGGGACCTTTCGCGCTGCAGACGAGAATGCTAACCGCTACACAAACAGATCTCTGAGCGATGGGAAAGGCAATGGCGTTTAGAAAGAACAACGATAGCATCGGCTGCTGAGTAATCCTAAACTTGATTCGGCTTGAATTGTATCACCTACCTAGCCCCCCGCGGCTTTGAGCAAATCCACAGAACCACATCTTCGAATCCCCGCTGCCACAAGGTTTTCGCAAATCCCCTTGAGCAGGGGACTAAGCACATATCGGTTCGCCGTGGGCTCCAGCCAACCCAGCTGTCCATCCTTAACTGGTCGGTAAATGGGTACCACTGCGGTGGGAAGGTAACAGGAGTCTGTGTTCTGGCGTAATGCCTGGTGAAGGGCTGGCCCCCCTTCCACAGATGTAGTCAACATTGGAGTTGTCGCTCCTGGTTTCGGGCTGTGAATCCGGAGATAAACACCGGCACCCTATAACCTTCTGTAGGTTGGAGTTCTCTCCAGAGGTCACTTTACCTTTACCTTTTCTACATCTTCGAGGACATTGTAACTTACGTACATATTTTGAGATATCTCTTTGATTTTATTTTGAAGCTTTGCTAAATTTTGCTTAAGAATTAACATAAACCATTTGGTTTCGGAGGATTTGATCCACCAACTGTCAGATTTCCAAGTAAGCACCTTACCCACTCCGCCATATTCTGTTATTCCGTGTGCTGGTTCGGAGGGAAATGTTCGCTATATGTTTAGAGTATGATAGAGCTGTGATTTTAGGATCCACAGACAACCTCCAAAGACGGCCCCTTCGTGCTCAGTCCCAGAGTGATGTAAGTTATGCTCTGAGGACTTCATTCCTGAGAAATGGGGGTTGGGGGTCCAAATCCACGAAATCGGGTCAACTGTCAAAATCGAACAACCCTAAAACCGTCCAGTCCATTCGGTTTATTCCACTTATGCCTAGTGGAATTCTGCCTACTCCTTGTCAAAACTCAAAAGTGGAATTCTGCCTACTCGCATTTGGAAAAACTACGAGGTGGAATTATGCCTACTGCAAAACTCAAAAGTGGAATTGTGCCTACTGCTACTGAATTTGACTTTACCTTTAGAATATACTTTACGTTATTTGTAGTTTGATGTTTTAGTTTAGTTTAATGTTTATATACACACTATAACTAACATAAGATCAAAACTGCTACAACAGCAAAACAAGTAAATAGCAATTAACAAATAACATTAAGTAAAATTAATATATGTGACAACAGTTTACAACAATTTTAATTCAGTTTCCAGCTTTTAACAAGTTTCCAACGCAATCCATGTAATTGGCCAAATCTCTGGTACCATTCTCAAATTGAATTTTGTACCGACGGAACTGTTCATCCATCCGCCGATATTTGGCCGGCTGCGGGACAGGGTTACCGCCATTTATAAGAATCTGCATTACATTTTCATTAACAGCTTGCTCAGTTTTCAAAATGTTAACAATCTGCTTCGTTGATTCGATGTAGAGGGATAAGGGGCAAAGCTAAAATTCTTCGAAGCCATTTTCGAGCATCAGCGTTATTGTTGAACAATGCCACCAATCCCAGACTTTGAAATTTACGCCAAACCGCTTGAGTGAAATGGAAAATTGAATGGAAAATGGAAAAAAATTCGTCTTTGCAATATATTCAGCCTTTTGCAAATATTTTGCCTGAAACTGTCTGCCTACTTACGATTTAGTAGGTATATTTCCACTAGGCATAAAAAAGAGTAGGCACAATTCCACTTTTAAGATTTTCCAAGTAGGCACAATTCCACTTTTGAGTTTTGAAATTGCTGAGCGGTTACATCAAAAGAGTAGGCACAATTCCACTAGGCATAAGTGGAATACACGGTCCATTCTTGCACGATTTTTAGCAAACGCTACAGTCGTTTTCATAAGTCGCTGAAAGGAGCCATTTTTGAAGACGCTCTCAAAAGATGGTTAATTTTGAAAATGTGGTAGGATCCTTTACTAAATTGTGAACTTCACCCCCACCCTGCAAAATCCAAAAAATGAGTGCGATCATAAGGCATTTAACAATTATTGAGATGCAATTGTGTTGACTATGTAATATGTATTAGTGTCAATTGCTTTTGGTCCCATGATTGTATGGTTGACTGAAATTCTTCGTTATTGACGGAACGGCTTTTTTGAAATTGGCCGGCCGGTCTTGTCGAAATGGGCGCAGACGAGCCGACCGGCACAAATTTAAGTGTTAAACTCAAAATCGTTAATCAGGAAATGATAGTGTTGAAGGTTGACTGTTTAGGTATTGTTAATTGTTGGAATCGAAGACCGGGGGAAACTAAGCGATGTGTTTTCTTTTGTTTGTTTCAGAGCCAGACTTCCGCCAGTTCAGTTACCCCAGAAGAAAACATGCCTGATCCGTCAGTCCAATCCTCTTCCCCTCAAAACCAAACGAACGGTAAAACAATATGAGATTGCGAAATTAAATTTCAATCTAACATTCGAATAGTGGGTTTTTGCGTTTCGCAGGCAACAAACAGAGACGTAGCCATAATAAGCCATGTTTCTCAAAATGTTTTGGACATCTTTTGATGTATTTATGATTAAGGGAAAGTGGGGGTGGGAGTTTCCAACAGCCAATCAGATTCGACTTTGCTCAGAGGTTTACAGTATTTCCAATCTTAAAACTGGCCCCAATCAAAGGATTATTGATTAACCTCTCAAAACAGCATTTGATTGGCTGACTGCTTAATAGGAAAACGGCTGAATCCTCCTCTCCAAAAGGAACAGTTTTCAAAGAAATGTTGAAGTATATCTAGCTTTATCTTAATGAATTTTAAGATTTTGCGAACCTACCCAGCCCTACATTTCACGAGGGAGGACTCCAAAGTGTCATGTTGGGCTACGTTCCCTTCTTTTGGGAAATGTTGTGGGAGCAGCAACCTGAGATGAAGCGTCGGGCAAAACCGCTGGTCCGTCGTACCTCCGAAGTATTGCCTAAAATATTACCCTAAAATTACCCTAAATATTACCCTAAAGTATTACCCGGGCCATGAAAGCAAAAACTGAAAGGAAAAGAGTGATTATGATGAGATCTTGTGTATCATGTGTAATTTAAGTTAATCTTATTTCAAGTACTGTTTCTACTCAACAACAGTTTGTATAGCCTAGCTATTGCCTACTTACTTGTAACCTAACACCGCTCGTTTCTGCTTGGTTCAGGCTTGCACTTAATCTCATGTTTGTTTCACCTGTTTTTCTTGTTTCAGCCCCGTCAACGTCTGCCGATCCGATGCCCGTCGAAGACCGCCCCGTCCCCGACTCCCACGATTTGACCGGAGAAGAGCAGAGTGGACAGGAAAAAGTCACAGGAAGCCCGGAACCATCGAGTGGCGACGAATCCCAGTCCACCGAGGAAGATGACCCAAACGAGTGTCTGGAAGCCAAGGTCCTTAGGAGGAGGATCTTATTTCTTTAAAATTAAGCTAAGATGGATTTGCAAGCAGTTATCACGTTCAATCAGGTTGCACGTTTGATATGGTTTGAGGAGAGAGAGCTACAATCATGCCCCTCTTCTCACTCCTGTGCAGCGGTCAACATTCGCGCTTGCCCGTCGGAAGGTCGAGGGTTCGACTCCCACCGGCCAAGCCACATTTCAGTTCAGTTTTGATTTAAATAGTTTAATATCTGAACCCTGAACCTGCCATTCAGTGCTGGTCTTGGCTTGGATGTTTGCCAGAAGTTTGTTGGCCAATTGGCTTGTCTAGCCTGTTGGTTGTTGGTCCCCTGCCAGTTTCCAATTGTCAGAGTCGACGAAAATTCCTACCAACTTTCGCAACCACTGTCCTAAAAAAGCATCAATGCATTAAAAACGAACTATATATTGTGTACACTAAACGCTTAGATTATTGCAAACATAGGTTAAACGAGGGTGTCTGGGGGGTCTAAGCTCCCCCCAAGTCAGGACTGGCTACAAGCCCTACCTAAGTCGGGGACAAGAAGTAACGAAAACTGACCAAGCTGGCAGGAAAAAATTAGTTTTTACACGAAAATTTTAAAATATTTCTGGCGTCGTCGGAATTTTTTACTTAAGATTTTTAGATTTTTAATTTGTCATGAAGATAAGCCAAAATTTTGAAATTTTTTCTAAAAATTGAAGACTTGTTACAAACAATTTTGAAACCAATTGCACAAGTTAATAAAATTTAGCTAATTCATTCTTGAGGTACAAGCCCCCTCAAAATTTTCTTGGGACACTCCCCGCCCCAGGATCCGACCCTATGTTAATGTATGATTGAAAACATGATTCAGATGTATTGCTTATATTTCAGACATACATAAGTTTGGGGAAATCGAAAGAATGTATGAATCAGCCAGAGGCAGCTCGCGAATTCTACGAGGAGGGCTTGGCCTTGTACCCGAACAGCGTCGCACTCAGGGAAGCCCTCAGGAAGCTTAACGGTATACAATAGGGATTATTCCATAATGAGTTTCTTTCGATACATTAATCAGGGTTAGAAGTGAAAGAGGGGAGAGCTTGGATCTCAGTACAGAATTTCGATTGTCACCCTGTTACACTCTTTCACACCGTTCTTGTCGTTCGCTCAGTCAGTGAATTATTGTTGTTTCAGAAGCTACAGAAGCTGCCGCGTCCTCTTCCCAACAGGGATCCTCGTTTCCTCAGCCGACCCACAGTACTTCAGGTATCCAAAATCGTTTGTCATAATTTTGCAGCCGTTTCGAGTTTTGGTCTTGTTGTACCATGAGTATATGATAGGAAGATTGGGAAGCTATGCCCTTCCTAATAGAAATGGCTTGCGAGATGATAGGCACATTAAGGTTGAAATCTCGGTGGGTCCCACTTACCATTGTTCAGCATGTGTTTGTATGCGTTTGAACTAAAACGCATCTGATTTGCTAATTCCCTACCTTATGATGTCAAATTTATGTGTATAAGGTGACCCTTTAGATCTCGGGGGGGGGTACCGTTTATCGTTGTTAAGCGTGTGTTTATGTGCAGTCGAACTGAAATCCATTTGATAGGCTACTTAATTACCGTAATCCTTATAAGTGCAGTACCCCCCCTTGATATCTAGGGGGGGGAGGGGTTGGGGGATAAGGCTCTTACAGCTTCGGGTCATGTCATGTCCCTGTCATCTTGGGACAAAGGATTGAACAATCTATTAGACATCAACGTTAGTATGCGACAAGTACCTGCTTTGTTTACTATTCACGGAAGTCGACTGATGAAAAATGTGCAAACTAAATGAGAGTTGAAGTTTAGTGTCAGCTAGCTTGCGCCCACTTTAATTCTAACTGGCGCCCCGCATTAATTTTTTGATGCAACAATTTCTGGAGCAATCTTGAGCCATCTAACCTCGAGTCTATCTCCAGACTGACATAGGACCGAGACCCTTGCAGTTTAATGTGGACTATCAATGTTTGTAATCACGTGATTTTATTCTAGATCTTCGATTCATTCAGTCTCCGTCAAAGCTTTTCATGTCTTAGCAGCGTATAAGTTCACAGTCAGTTACCTAATCTTGTTTCATTTTAGAAGCCGATATTCAGAGGCCTGAAGGGAGCGCCAGTCGTTTCAACTTTGGTTCTGCAGAAGCCGTGAATTTGGAGGAGACTATGGAATGGAGGGGTACTGACTACTGGCCTAATATCATCCACGTTAATTGCCTTGCACACAATGAACATGTTCCTTAATTAACCCATTGAAAATGATATGAGCAGAGACAGGAGATGCAGGGCAAAACTGTGATATAATTACATTGTTATCTGGCAAAATGTAATGAAAGGAGTTTCAAAAAGGTTAAAAATTGAATTTCAAGAACTAAATGACGAATAAAGAATTATACGAAGAAATGAATGCTTCAGTACAAAGGAGATGATGAGTCCTGATTTAGTAATGATCGATTTGATTGGAATCACTGTTTAAGTTACTTGATGTGTTTTGTCATATCTTGTTCTGAATTGCCAGAGTTGCCAGGCGCAAATCGCTATTCATTCAACTAGGGACTAAGATTTTGGATTTAGGTACTAAATAAGTTAGCAGTGAAGGAAAACCCGAACGTATAGTGGATACGAATAGCATGAGAAAAATCAGTTTTAATGGTTAAAGGAAGCCTTAACGGCCCTTAAGTGTACTAACCCCTTTACTAACACGAAATTACGAACACTAGTTAAGAGGGTAGTTACCCTTAATAAGTCTGAGATAACGAAATTACAAACATCAGTTAAGAGGGTAGTTACCTTCAATAAGTCCGAGATGAGACTCCCAATTCTCCCCTTTCCGGTCGGAAATACTTAATAACCAATTGCCGGAATGCTCCCCAGTTTTATTGGAAAGATAAAAGTCTTTTACGTCTTCAAAATCGGAGTTTAAGCGCTAATAAAGAGTGTTAATGTGAAAATCATTGAAAAATAACAAATTAGTAGAAGATGGTTCAGTATTAGGTACTAAATAGCTAGATACGTAGTTAAATAGGGTAAATAAGTGTTAATTAGTGATGTTTAGCTAATATTTGGTTAAATTTTGTAATTTTGGTCCGAAACATGACTTGGGCTCATATGAAAGAGAATTTAATCCTGATTCCAAAAATGCAAACCCGACTTTTCAACTCCCAAAAATAAGAAAGTTGCAAGCAAAAATGTTTTTATAAGATTACTTTTTGTTTCGTAATCTTATCACTCCAAAAAGGAGTGTTCTAAAAAGGTTCTTTTAATTGGTTTGACTTAAGTCAAACCTTTCCTTTTTTATTGTCTAGGAGGTTGTCTACCTCCTAGACTACACCTCAGTCAGGTGTTGTTTTCTTTTCCTTTCTATACTGCTAGGCCTCTTTCTTCTTGGGCCTAGCAGTTGTCCTCGCTTGAACTTTTGGCCGAGGACAAGGCCAACAGAGAAAGGAAAAGAAAATAGTAATATCAGCCCAAGTCATATCAATTAGAGGGGGCTAATCTCCCTTATTAGTAATATGAATGTTAGATTGAATAGCTAGAATTACGTAAGAAAACATGTAGATTATTATGATACAAGTTTTAACTATTGG
>JASAND010031560.1:0-56589 GCA_030248195.1 Trissonchulus latispiculum | reverse complement strand
GCCCTCCGCTGAGATGATATGATGATATGAGATGATGATATGATCTTGCTCCTCTGGAACATGATAATCACAATCAGTAAAGTGTCTTACATGCTACTGAAAGAAAAAGCCCGATCGCAGTTCTCTTATAAGATTCCTTTTTAAACCTGTAGGAAAATTACCAACATCTTTTCGAATAATTTTGGCACTAGCAGCTCCATTTTGAGTAGGTCATTGATACTCGCGTAAAGCACCCTCATTTCTCAGCTGTCTCGGAAGCCAGTTTGCTGTCCCTTTTTCTTCATCTCTCCGCCTCATGCGTCCCCGCTTGAAATGAACCAGAGAGCAGTCAAAGTGTCTCTCACTGATGAATGTGCCAAAATATTCCTGCTAACAAGATGCTTTACAGAGGTTTGCAATAGCATGTTTCTCGGCTGCAAAATATTTCTCTCAAGTTAGACAATTCCTTTCATCAGTAATGGCGCAAACTTCTGGGTAGGCGGGAATACTCTGTATTTTTAGGACTCATGAATTTCCGTCATTAATGAGTTAGCATTTGTTCTATGACACGTCAGCGGTCAGCTCGACTTTCCACAATGGCAGCTTAACGTTGGATCTTGGATCGGACGAAGCATTGATTCAAACTGCTTTTAATATTTTTAATTGTGGAATGCTGAGGAAAATGTAACTTAACATTTCAGTTTAATAGAACGACTGTTCAAGAGGGGGCATAATTTTGCTACAAAAATAGGATTAAGGTTTAAAACATTAGAGAAAGTTTTAAAAGACAAAAAATTAAGTTTACGGTGTAAACTAGTAAATTGTACTTCAACAACAGACTCTACCGCGGCAGCGTCATTGTATCCGTTAATAAAACACATGGTACGCGATAGATTTAATACGCGATACTTGGTTTCATAATTCTCTACAAAATGAAGGTTGTTGTTCTTTCACCATCCACTTTTCTTCCTTCTTCCTCTAAACATGGGCGTTATTTATTGGTACAGCTAGCTATACAGCTGGTGCTGCGTTATAAATCCGCCGACATCTTTATTGGGGACATAATTATTACTGAATCCACTAATCTTGTTCCTTAACATTAATCCAATTATTGTTAATAATAATAATAACAATAATAATAATAATAATAATGATAATGATAATAATAATAATTAATTCATTAATTTATTAAGCAATGCTAATTAATGGGCGTGCTGTCACCCCGAATACCCATTTGTTAGCTATTATAACTTTTTGGCAGATAAGGGTAATTATATCCAACCTTCAAGATTTACATAGAATCAATCGGGTATCTGCAATATGTCTTACAATAGAGTTGGTCGCGGGCCGCGGGTACCCGCGGGGCGGGGCGGGGCGGGGCGGGTATTAGCAAATTTCAGTACCCGCACTACCCGCGCGGGTATCTGTGCGGGCCTAACTTGAAAAGTTAAACTATTTTTGTCCTAAAATCTGAGTAAACTTTAATAGTTAATGCTGCATGCTGCATTTGCATTTTGACTTCTCACTTAATTTTGACAGTATTCAGAGATACAATAGTGTTTCTTTGCTGCATTGGTGAATAAAATGCCGACCAGTCATCCCGGCAGAACTCATACTCACTGGTCTACTTCTAGGAAGTCTAATTTTGGGAATGGGGGCAAGACTCGGTTCAATGTTTTTAAGAACAAGAACAGAAACGGAGACATATTTTTAGAAACCGAGAGGAAATCTATTTTCAGGGGCAGGATCAAAAGCAGAGGCTTGTTTTGTTTGTAGCAACAAGAAGTCGAGTTTAATTTTAGTAACTGCCACTGGAGTCTAATTTCGAACAGGGGTCTATTTTAAAACCGCAATGTTCACCTTAAGGTATATTTGAGCATATGGGTCATTGGACAATATACAAAATTCGTATTTGTAAAATAAATCCGCATATCTACATACATAGATGCATCAACGCAGGCAGTGCAATGATCCTGTGATCCTGATTTTTTAACCTTGGGATCTTGTGAGCTTTTTGATTTGGTGTTCTTGTTCCTGAAATTTAGGTCCCATTCCGCTCCTATTCTTGTTCCTGAAGTCAGTTTTTATTCTGTTGCTGTTCCGATTCCTGTTTCTGCCCCAAGTTTTAGACACCACCTTAAAATACCACAATATTTGGAATGTCATCAAGAAAAGAATACTTCATTTTTCATTTATTTGATTAGTTTTCGAAAAAATCTATGAATTATTTGCTTGCAACAAATTTTGTGATTGTTTCAGAGTGTTTCGCACTAACAAAGTCAGTGATAACGTAGAAACACCTAATAAAACGAAAATCTCTGTTTAAATTTAGCTTCCACATGAGTTGAGCGAAAAAACTTTGCGGGTACCTTGCGGGTATTACTTGTCTGCGGGCCGCGGGGCGGGGCGGGGCAGGTACCCTTTTGCGGGCCGCGGGCCGGGGCGGGTAGCAAAAATCCGGCCCGCGACCAACTGCTTTCACTGGTGCAAAATTCCCCCGAAAATCCACACCGATTTAATGTTTCCAGGGGAAAATTCACACAGGCCTAAACAGTGCCTAACGGTGACTGAGCCCTTACCAAAAAAATCCACACAGGCGTGGGTTTTCCGCGGAAATTCTACACCTGAAGAAAAACTAAGCCTTAACAGCATGAACCTTAGTACGTGAGTGACCGCACTTTACTGGCTACCGCTGTAGAGTGTCTAGACGTTTGATTGGAGTTGCTCTATGAAATATGTAGAATCTAAAAAATTGGGTGTACAGAATTAAAGAAAACCCTCAAATTTAAACGGAATTGTTTAAATGGAGGACAATATACATTACACAGACTCCATTGGATGCTGTCAAATAGTAAACTGGAAATTAACACTGCAGTGTGGATCAGCCAATAGCAAGTTTGGTAGTGCTGGGAGGAACTGCAAGCTAAGTCGACGAATTTTATCTAATATATATAATAAAATATCTATGCCAGGATTTGAAATTGTTGATAGTCAAAGCGTTTTAATTAGACTGCATTCAGTTGTAACTTTTATTCTTAACTCATAGGTTGGGATAGGCATGGGGGTGAAAAAGGTACCCCTATGTTTATATCTCAACCTCGATAATTTAGCTGCACTTTATTTTAAATACAAATTTTGCTAAAACTATCACCGTCAGGGGGGGGGGGGGTAATTTTAGCTACCACAGCTTCTAACCTACGGACATTTTCCTTCTTTCCTATCTGAGTGCTCGCCCTCTCCCTCCGACTCCTTTCTGCAGCCTATTCACTTTTTCCCAAGGCTCTCGAGCAAGCCTAACAGTCTTCAGCCATCTTAGTCACTGTTGTCAGGCGGGGGGCAACTGCAGTCGCGAGCGACTGTAGTTGCCTTGGGGGTGACTGAAATAACCGCACGGCAGTCTGGTTTGGGGACCATGTTTTCTGTCCATGGTCTTCGCTTCTCCGCCTCTTGTCCGTATTTTAGAAACGGTCTGCGGAGAGCAGCATTTTTCGATTCTCGCATGAGAGTCACAATAATGCTGGACCACTTACAAAAAAAAAAAAAAAACGGAATTGTTTAATTAAATTTGCACTAGTTTAAGCGATGATACCTATATTTCTGTGAAACAGTCACTTTGTCAGTTTAAACAATTTTCTAATTTAGTACATCCCATCTTTTCTGTAATTCCTGTTTCAGCACTTTACGAATTTTAAACGACCCAACCAATTTACGTAGTTATTTCGTCGCTGTACAGTTTGTCTGATCAAAAATCAACTGTAAGTTTTTGAATTGCGTACGTTTTTGAATGTCTCATATAAGGCTCAGTTGACGTCGTAACAATGTTGTAATAAACAAACTTTGTAGTTATTAATGTTTTTGCATATCGCCTCCAAGCAGCAATGGCTTGCAACAAAACGTTAGTTTTTTGGATCTTGGGCGAAGCGAGAGAAAGCGATTCGGCTATCGTGTCTGAAAACTGGTAGGGCTGAATTGCCTTTAATCTAGTAAACCCCGAGTTTTCGTGGGGCATGCATTGGTAAGAAAGAGGAACTTTTTCTTCTTGGAACAGCATCTGCATACACGCAGTCTACTGTTAGTTGCCTCAGTCGTGGTGCGAGTGCCTAAATACCCGTTCATCGAAGGATTATGATAGCTGGGTCCACGCGGTTAGAGCTCACGGCGAATTGATAGACTTGAACCACCAAAGTCACAACACTGTCGGTCGCTGCAGACCACGCGGCTACTCGGCCTGATGGATATTACTACAGCTAAAACCGTATATAATTAAGCAAAGCTAATCCAAACCCACTTTGTATAAAGTATAATAATCTGCATTATATATATATATTCTTTGCATTTTCAGTTTCGATTGATCTATACATAGTCGACTGCTCAATCGTTAGCATGGAGAAATATTTTATTTTAATAGCAGCGATCATATGCTCAGTATTTGCTGAACCGGTGAGTCGTGGATCCATAGAATACGTGATCCAGGGTTTACCTCATACCAAGAGTACATAATATAAGAGTGTGACAGCTGGTAAGCTCTATGTTATCAGAGCAAAACCTATGCTCTGTTCGCTAACGGCCTACCCCCTCCCCAAATTGAACCCCAGTGAACAAAGTAAATTCGCTATGTTTGTCTTCTAAAGTTCGAAACAGACACAGATTGCACTTCCGCGTTGCTTGCGTTTTTGAGCTTAAGCACATAAACATAGAGCGAATGAGCGACCCCCGTTTGGACACCGTACCCATATTGGGGCGAAGAGAGAGGGGTGAAGTTGGGGAGGGCGTAAGCCGATAGCAAACATAGCATAGTTTTGGCTCTGACTGCATAGAGTGTTGCGCTTGTTATACTCTTATACATTATGACATTATATACTCGTGCTCATACTAACGAAAACGTCTGTTCTCATTTATATACTAGAAATTAACAGGATAGTAGTTTCCAAAGCTATTTTAAATTAAAACCGAAAAGATTTCAGCGAATTTCAGCGACAGATTTTGGAATTGAATTATTTTGGAAATTTTGGAAATTTGGGCAATTTGGATAATATGTAAACATTTGTCTTGAAGGATACACAATCCTATATAGAGGCATCGGATATTAGACTGTGTTCTGTATCCGTTGGAATGGGATAGTGATGCTGAAAGATTAGACATTGTAATCTTTAACTTCTGAAACCTTTATCAAAACATATTTTCAAATTAATCTTCAACTTAAAAGGTCTCAGCCCTCCATTCCACTTTCGCAAGGTTTGCCATATTGCCTCTTCTATTAGCTAGCTTCATCGAAAAGCCTACAGTTTTGAGTTTACGTTATTTTATTCACTACGTCAGATTCGTTCCCTATCCATGAATATATATATATATATATATATATATATATATATATATATTTATATATATATATATATATATATATATATATATATATATATATATATATATATATATATATATATATATATTGTTATTCTAGAATCAGTACGGAGTTGACGATGACGAGGCTGAGTACAGATTCAATAGCTGTTGCCAGGTGGTCATGCCTGAGTGCGCTGAATCTTGCTCTTACAACATGAATCCTATCAGAGTGAGTAAAAGTTATACAAGCATTCCCACCCAAATGATTGAATTGAATAAACCGTCTTCGAACAAGTGCTAAATCGAGACAATATTGTAAGGGAAGCAGGCATAGGAAAGATTGATAAGCCTGATATGGAAGTTCAGCTGATGGGCCCTGTGGTGTAGTGGGCTAGCACGTCTGTCCCGGGATCAGAAGGGCCGTGGTTCGAACCCCGGCTGGGCCAATTCTTTACTTTCAATGGGGAGTAAAAAACTGAACCTCCCTCTTCCCTTCTCTCTTCTAGGTCCTGGTTTCGTGGGTACATATATACGAGGATGCCTGACGCCTCCCGTGTCTCTTCTTGTCCTTGGTTTCTTCTTGGTCCACCAGCCTGCTAGAAGCAATATATGTGTCGAGGCTGCCTCAGGACCCGGATTGGACTCCTGTCTCCGGTCCCCCAGTAGTTGCTGTTGGTTGGATATAAAGGGGTCTGGAACGTGTGTCGGGGGAGCACGGATCCCTTGGGCTCAGAATGCTCTGCGCTGGGTGCGCTCACGGTTCGATTCCGAGTTGAGTAAACCGCGGGACGCGTCTTAAAGAAACCCGGAGGAGATGTAAGGGAAGCAGGTGTGAAATATTCGTTGAAAATGATATTAATTCTGGAAATTATTTTATGAATGATAAATCTATTCTTGGAACTTAGCTACTTCGGTAGTTTACAAAGATGGAGTCAGTTAGTTGAAAGTTAGTATAGTCAGTCTTGGTTGGAAGTCATTATTAGTTGGTTGGGTGCGGGCCCCGAATTATTATAGTGGCAGGTGAGACATTAGTGTCATTTTTGTGCGGTTTTATTGGTTGAGTTAGAATATTTGCCTAAGTGATTTTATATGTTTTGATGAAAATGGCTGTTAGTAATTTCGTGTAAATTTAAGATTAAAGTATCGTGTTGATTTCGTCGGTTTTAATTAGGTTTTATGAATAGGCACGAGGAGGAGCTGTAGGCATACACTACCGATTGTGAACCTACAGAAAATTAGTCAAGCCCATTTTATTATCAGTAAAGGCGACAACTACATTTTTTACAAAATTGGCGACCGTGAGATGCGGTAAATGCCTATTTTTTCGCCTCCTCATACTCGTGCCAGATCAAAACAGTTAGCGGAAAAAGTTTTTCTTTTTGATAATTTGCCTGCTCATCAGGCACCAGAAGTTGACGACAGTTTTCTGATGTCTCAGCCTGCCACGTCCGGCTTTGGGGGCAGGGGGATCACCCCCAACCCAGTACCAGTACGGGGGTCGGGGGGACTCCTCGTCCATCGTCGACTGGGGTGGGTCGGGGTTCGCTCCATCCCTCCCCAGTGGCCCCAACTCCCAGTTCCACTGCTGTAAATGTGCAAACTTCACAAAGTTCAGGTGTGGGACGGGGGAGGTCTACCGGCTCCCACTATTCGTCACAACTGGGTCAGCGCCCTGTGAGGGCTGTACCCGGATCAAATGTTCAGTCTATTGGTGGGGGAGGTTATAGTGCTATGCTACAGCAAAGTTGGGGGGGTCCGTTGGTTGCTGTTGCAGAACAGTCACCTGTGCCAGATGGGGGGGGCTCCTTCCCCCACGGGTGTGGGTGCCCTCCCCCAAGAAAATGTCGTTCGACAGACGGGTCATTTTGTTGAAGATTCATCTGAAACCTCCGTCCAAGCTGTGGGTGGCGTGGGTTCTCAAACTGTGTCCCGTTTTGCTCTATCGGCCCCCCTATCTGCGGATACGCCTATTTCGGATTTTTCTGCGGGGAGGGCTCTTCCCAAAGGGGGAGGGGGCTTTGCCTCTCCCTCAGATAATACAGTTGTGCAGGTTGGTACGAGTGGGGGGCAAAATTTGGTTTTAAATCCTGGCCAGCCTTTGACCCTTGCTACCTCCCAGTCCTCTAATGAACGTCTTATTGACAGTGCCTACCAGAGGGTTTTGAGTACCACCCAAAGTTTGGGGGACCTCCCCCAGGAAAATTTTCGTGAGCTGACCGGTACCGTAACGGGTGCCCATGATACGCATCTGATTCCGTTGGGGTACACAGGAGCGATTTACACTCAGTCCGTCCCGTTGAACCAGCCAGTGGGTGGCTTGGCCCCACAGGACACAGGACACAGGACACAGGATTCTTCAGAATATGCCTCCCCTCGGTCTCAAATTCCAGAACCGACTCCCCTTCCAGTGACATCTGGCCCTCAAATTGATCCAAATTTAATTATGATTCGAACCTCAGATCCGCAGGATCATGTTCAGCGGCCTCCTTGCCCACATGGAGCAGTCGGCATTCCGGGACCCTATCCTCCTAAATCGCCTGATGAAATCTATCCGGTCGTACCGGATCCAGCTATTTTGAATCCACCTTTAGTGTCCCCTGAATTTTATGCACGTGATTCTACGCAGGGAGGGCCCACCTACCTGACTTTGCGGCCGAATACGTATGGCTACCATCTGTATCAGGAGGCGTGTATGGCCGGCCCTCAGCCAGGGTTGGAACGCCACATGGCACAGGTACGTCATATTCCTGATAATTCTCGTGAAAAGGTGGACCAATATGCATTGAAAGTGCCTAAGACTTTTCAGTATGATGTTTTGGAGAGACAAGTCCACGAGAATCCTACTGTTCACGAATTAGAACGATCTGGTATGTGGGACCCATATTGGCATGATTTGCGAGGGGAATTGCCTAACCCGTATATGCCTGGGCCGCCGCCCCCTGATCCAAACGCTGATACGTATTATTTGGCCCCAGAGACGGTAGCCCATACCCAGACGTGTGATTTTGTTGCTCAGCATGCTATGGTCACCCCTGGCCCGGGGTCCTCGGTCCCTGTGCGGGCCCAGAACCCGGTTCGGATCCCGGTTGTGGGTGCCGGCCAGGGACTGGGAGGAGCCTACCAGGGGCAGGCAAGGCCATCGGTCCAAAATTTGAGGCAAAATTCTGGAATGTCGCAGAATCAGCCGACCAGGTTCGTTTATCCACAGCAGCGACCTGTTTTACAGCCAGGAATTTCACAGGTTCAGATGGCGAATCCCCCTCCCCCTCCTTCTGGCCAAGTTGCAGTGAGACATCCAGTTCCTCGCTTGACGGCTCCTGCGCCTCCCAATCCTCCAATTCCTGTTTCGGTACCAAATGTCGCCCCCCAACCGGTTCTGGCGACGCAAACTTATGTTCAACATCCAACTCCTTCTACACTGCAGGCTATAGATGCGTCGGTGGCAAAGCATGATGCTTCTCTATACAGAATGTATATTGATATTCTACGTGATATTCCCAGATTTGACCCGGACAGGATGTACTTGGAGGAATGGCTCCCAAATTTCAAATCTGCAGCAACAATTCACAGGATTCCATCTGAACAGTGGGCAAGGTTGCTGTTCAACAAGCTGACGGGAAAGGCCCTGATCTATGCCTCCCGCTGCGGACCTGAAGTTGCTGACACTTTTGAAGGATTTGTCAACCTGTTGAAGTCCCAATTTCCACGACCACAATTGTCAATTCGGGACAGGTACGTATCTTTTGCTAGAAGGGTCCAGCGTCATGGGGAGTCGGTACGTAGATATATCTCGGAGTTACAGGCCCAAGCCATTTCCATCTGGCCGGACGATGCCTTGGAACGTGAACAGCAATGCGTTCAGCAACTTTTTGCTGGAATCACGGACAAAACCTACATCAGTGCCTTGGCTCCGCTTTTTATTGACCACGCCCCCACTATGGATCAAATCTTACGTATAATTGATAAATTGGATTCCCGGGACTCAAGACCCTCCGAATAAGATAGCCTGTGCTATTCCATGCCTCTATATCAGGTATCGGCGGACGACTTGGTTCTGAACGATTCCAATCCAAATTCCAAGCCTGCCGTGGAAAAACCCAAGGATTTGGCGGGTGGAATCCGTATGGAGTTGCGGGAAATGCGCGATTGGGTGGAACAGCAGATCCGGGACCGGTTCAATCAGATGGAAGAAGAACGAAAAAGGAGATTGGGCCCTGTTTGTAAGTTTTGTAAGAGGAAGGGGCACCCCCAGAAAAATGTTGGGACAAATATCCTGAATTAGCCCCCCCAGATTATAAAGTTCGCCCTTCACCTCGGGGGGTCAACTACGTGGGGGATGGGGCGTACGTATACCCCCAACAGTACCAGCTTGCACAGGGGTATTATCAGCCGCCCGTTCAGGCAACCTATTATGAACAGCCTACATACGTATATACTCAGGCTCAGGCTGCCCCACAGGTGGTTCAGCAAGCCTCTCAACCGGCGATGGTCCCAGTCCAGCAGCCAATGCAGTATCAATATCAGGCTCCGGTGCCCCAGCAGACGCCCCCACAGGCTCCT
Source organism: Trissonchulus latispiculum (assembly GCA_030248195.1). Lineage (NCBI taxonomy): Eukaryota > Metazoa > Nematoda > Enoplea > Enoplida > Ironidae > Trissonchulus > Trissonchulus latispiculum. The sequence continues at coordinate 46,707 of JASAND010031560.1, read as the reverse complement.
GCTCCCGCTCGGGCGCAGGCACCTGCGGTTGTGGCCTGCTCAAGAACACCGGTTCCACTCGTACAACAGTCGGCTGTTCAGGTTGCTCCGGTTCAGGCGGGTCCCCCAGTTTCATATTCTGGTTTTATTCAGGGTCCCACTCAAAGTCCGACTGTTTCAACTGTCCAAATTTCTGAACCTGCTCCTGTTCAACAAAATCAAGCTCCGGTACGAACTCAAGTCCCGGTGCAAAGTGTACCTTCCCAGGAGCAGGTTATGCAAATTTTGTCCCCATTTCATGTTGGTATGATTGAAGCTTTTCCTACTCCTCCTACCCAAACATCTGCAATATCTGCCCAAACACCTGCGATATCAACCCAAACCTATGCCCATGTGATCGGAATAGAATCGCTTTCTGATAAGTCTACGGTAGAGGACAGGTTCGTACATTTGTTTAATGTTGCGACACAGAACGTGGTCAAATTGGCTTCTATCCATTCGGCTACCATCACGTTTATGGTTTACGCTTTTTTATGGCTTATGTTTTTCTTTACTCGAAAATCTCTTTATTTTCAAGATCAAAAGGAGACAGGAATTTTGCATTCACTGCTGTCTCCTGAAGAGATTTGTACCGACTGGTTTTCGAGTCCAAAATCGCAATCGGCGGCAGTAATGGAAATTGATGTAGATGTCCCCCCAGCGTCGGAGATTGTCGGGTCGGTCGTACCTGTGGTTGATTACTGGCCTCATGATACACAATTCTCGGACCCACTGGTGGTCTCTCAGGCACGTGCAAATTTGTATTCTCCGGGACGTGAAATAATTTTCACGGTGGATGAAATTTTGGGGGAACCCCTATCTCGTGTTGAGCCAACATTCGACATATACGTACTTGAAAACTTGCTTGAAAATGATATTGTCTTTCACTCAAAAGAGCCTGAAAAAATGGTTGACGATTCTAATTGGTTTCGCATTTTGCAGATAATGATGAACAGTCCGAAGAAAGTGGGGTTTTTTCTGCAGATCCTTAAAATTGTCCAAAAGAGGGCGTCGCCCCCCCTAAAGAGGGGGTAGGTGAAGAGGGTGAACTTGAACAGGGGGAACAGCCTCTTGAGATGGTATTGGGAAAAGCTGCCCTTGTAAAGGGTTTTTCTTCTCCTCCTGACCCGGAAAAATGTCTAAAAGAGGGGGTCGCCCCCCCTAAAGAGGGGGTAAGCCCTCCAGTGCCTGAGATTCCACCCCAGCCATTAAGTATTGTTTGGTTAGAGAGGGTGAACTCGCCCCCCCCACAATTTCTACTCTTTTACCGCTGGTTCCGGTGGGTTTTGCCGGGAGTGTGGATTTTTGGGTCCGGGGTACGCAGGAAGGTCAGTCCTCTCTCCTATCAGCGGGGGTTCGGTCGGAACCTCTGCAAGAGGCTCTTTGTGGGAAGTTGTCCCAAGGAGGACCGGATTTGGATTCTGGTCTGTCCGAGGGGGGCTTCCCCGAAGAGTCGCCCTGTGGCACACCGGAGGTGGACTTTGGTGTGCCTGTGGGAATTCCAGGAGAGACGACTGGCAAAACCGAGCAGCCGGTGGAGGAGACAGCCAACGATTCCCCACAAAAGTTCAAATGGGTTGGAAAATCGTCTGAAACCTTTCTATCATAATACTTAATTTACCCTTTTCTCTCCCTATCCCCCAATATTGTTGTATTGTTGTATAATGTTGTGTTGGTCATTTGCTACCTGCGAAGGTCGGCAAAATTTAGACATTTAGAATTTAGTGCATTTTTTAGCAAATTTTCTCGAATTTTAATTCATTCAAATTTTCTAAATTTTTTGAACTAGGCATACAATTTGCCTTATTTCCTTGCATCTAAACTTAAATTTGTTTTTTCTTGAGTTCCTCGTTTAATACGAGTTGTGCAAAAAAATCCGTGAATTTTTAACAGTTATAAATAAAAAATCGTCTTCTTTCCTTGAATTTGCATTTAACCCTATTTTTCCTTAAATTTTGTTAAAAAAGTGTATTTTGTAGTACTCTCTCCAATGTGTTGCCTGTATACGTATGTCGTACTGTGTGTTTTCTTGTTTTAGCTAATACCTTTTTCTATTTTAGCGTCATGGTCAAATTTGTCCGAGTTTTTGCACTTTGTACGTATTTCACTAGGTCTCACTTTCATGTTTTAGTACCACTAACGTTCTTTTTGTTTAGGCGCGTGGTTTAAATGTCTGTATTTGTTCGCATTCTCCTGTGGTTCGGGGTCCCTAAATTGGAACTTCGGACTGCGGGGTATCTGCTATCTGCTCGGATATTTTGGCAGGCTTATAAGCTTGTATTGGCCTATTCCCATATTTGGAGCCTTCAGTGAAGATTGCCGGCAGTAGCAGTGGAAATTACATCTTTGCTAGTATTTTATGTCGTTAATATTCATGGCATAACGGAACATCTGATAGATAGTCCGGAATAGTTTTGACCAAATTTTTTTGATTGAGTTTGATTTTTTTGATTCTACGGTTTTCTGGAATTTTTTTGCCGAAGTTGTAGCCATGAGTAGCAGAAAACCTCGTCGAAAGAATTTTGGGTCTCTTTTGGGGGGTGTTACGTACGTGGGATAGGGGCGCCTCTTCTGCGCCTTCGGCCTTTAGGCAGAGCTGGCGTTGATGTTTTGTTGTTGTAGGGGAGGGGTAGTATTTTTTCCCGAAAAAGGGGGGTTGTGGACCTTGGTGGTACTTTTTTTGTATTTCTTTTCACACTGTTACAAATTTTTGCCTTATAGTAGGAGGAGGTTCTGGATGGTCCCAGGGGGTTGGATGTGATGAAGATAAAGAATTTGCGGAGTTATATGATCTTCTATTCGTGTTTAAAATGTTATTTTACATTTAATGTGAAAGTACGTATGCAAAATTGTGGGTTTTGTTTCTTGGATTAAACTGCAAGCTTTGATAATTTTCTTGATTTTTCTTGCCTGTAAAATTCCTTAAAAGTGTCGTAAAACCTTGTTAGTGATTATTAGGGGGCGTACATGTGTGGGTGGTTGCTCTCCTCAGTCCAGCTGTTTATTTCCGGAACCTCCTACATTTTGATCTCAAACTCAATTTTTACCTTAATTTACTTTTTGGTCTTTTTGTTTTAACGCAAACTCTCTTCACATACGTATAGGCAACAGTTTGGGGGTACTTTTTTCCCGCCTCTCGTGTAGTGCTGTGGTTACGATCCCAATCCCCAGATTAGGATTCTGAGGAGCGTGGAGAATAACATGCAGCACTTACACAAAGATTCCGTAGTTGTTTAGCCGCTTTTCCTTGATAGGGAACTGTCAGTGCTTCTCCCCCTGGGATTAGGATTCCTGGGGCAGGAAGCGCTGGCCGTTTCCCTCCTTAAATTCATAGGTAGGGCTAGTATGTACGAAAGCTGGTAGTAGATATGTTACGTACTTTGGTTGTGGTTTTGTTGTTGTGATTCATATATTGATGTGTACGTAGGTTGTTTTTATAATGTTGTTCATCTTTGTTACTAATAAAAGTACATTTATCTTTGCATTTATCCTGTGCATATTAGTGTGTATGTGCCCCACCCGCCCCTCCCCAGTGGGCCTATGTTCCCTGCATGGACTGGTGGTGCTTGCCAGGTTCTTTCGTGGACGGGTGGAACATCGGAGGTTCCGGATAATTGGTCTTGTTGTGCGGGTTCTGGCCTTGTTGGGCATGGTTCAATGGTTCTGGTCCCGGGGTGCTATCTGGTTTCTGGAGGGCTCTAGCCCCGTGGGGAGCGGCTCTCCAGGAGCATTGGTGGGACAGGTTGCTGGTCTTCTGTGACCTTGTACCGGTGATTTCGGGTGCCTTGTGTGGCCAGCTCGGTGGTGCAAGCTTTTTAGAACTTTGTATATTGGTTGTGATTGGTGCCTGGCATTGTGCCCTTGGAACTGTTGTTGGTGGTTTTTGGTGGTAGTGACGTTGGGTGGGCTGATGCGTGGGAACGCCAGCGCTTGGCAAGGGGCGTGTCTGCCCATCTTTGATTGTGTTGGTTCCAGAAGACTCCTGTAGTGGGACTAGGCTCGCTGTTATTGTCCCTTGTTCCCCATGTATATGTTGTGTTTTTTCTGATATCTATAATGAGGTGGGGGAAGAGTGTTTGTAGTTGGGATATGCGTGGGTCGGGGGGAGCCTTGGGGTGAAATTTATTGAAATTCTGATAAACATTGTTGTTCTTCTTATTTTTCCTTGAACATCGGAGGTTTAGGATTTTCTTTAGTAGGGCGCCCGCTACCTTGGCTGGGCCATTGTACTGTTTTGTATTCTTTTTCTTTTTCTTTGTTCTACTGCCAGCTATAACTATGTTGTATTTTACTCATTTTATTCTTTTCGGGTTCTAACTGTCTGGTTTGTGTTTCACTTTTCTGTCCTAAAAAGAACACGATACTTTCTTCTTTCAAAATTCTTTCTTCCAGAATTCTTGCCATCTTGTCTACTGCCTTGTTTTGCCAGCATGACCGATTCGGTGCTGCTTTATATACTGTGCTTTATTACCAACGTGCTTTATTCTTAGAATCTACCTTTTGTATGGCATTATCTATAGTCTATCTTGTCCGGTTAGTCTGTATAGTAGGTAGCAATCATTAGGTTACTTTCGTCTGAGGTTTGGGAAAATTTTTGTTTTGATCATAGTTGTCCTGTGTACATATTTGTCTGGTGCCGCGTTGCGGGTATATTTGTTGTTCGTGTGTGTTGTATGTAGTATGTTGTCATTTGTCTTGTATGTCTTTGTTTTTTCTTTATCGGGGCAGGCACCGGTAGTGGGCCCGTGTGTGTGTTGTGGTGCCTTGTTCCATTGTCAGCCTCTGGAGAGGTTCTCCAGTGTAGTTTTACGGTGTGTCTCAAAATTCTAACACGCGTTTTACCGAACTAATACCTACGATTTGTTCTTTAATCTAAATTTTATCTTACTAATTTGCGTACCGCGGCGTGGGCGCGCGGGCCAAAGAGGGGGTAATTTGTGAAATATTAGTTGAAAATGATATTAATTCTGGAAATTATTTTATGAATGATAAATCTATTCTTGGAACTTAGCTACTTCGGTAGTTTACAAAGATGGAGTCAGTTAGTTGAAAGTTAGTATAGTCAGTCTTGGTTGGAAGTCATTATTAGTTGGTTGGGTGCGGGCCCCGAATTATTATAGTGGCAGCTGAGATATTAGTGTGCGGTTTTGGAGAATATTTCCTATATTTTATATTTTTGATGAAAATCTTTATATTTCTTAATTAAGATTAAATATCGTTTGATTTCTCGTTTTAATTAGTTTTATAATAGCACGGGGGGCTGCTACACTACCGTTGTAACCTACAAAATTAGTCAACCCTTTTATTATCTAACGACAACTACTTTTACACCTAGAAATTGTACCTTATGAATTCAGATGGCCCTTTTTTGCACTCTTCCCGCGAGGGCTCGCCTCTTGGGCCATTCTTTACTTTCATTAAAAACTGAACCTCCTCTTCCCTTCTCTCTTCTAGCCTGTTTCATTACATACGGGGTCTGACGCTCCCCGTGTCTCTTGGGCTTTCCTTGGTTTCTTCTTGTCCACCTTGTAGACATACTTTCGTCTCACCCGGTTGACTCCTGTCTCCGCCCCATATTACTGTTGTTGGTCTAAGGGGTCTGGAATGTGTTCGTGCCGGTTCCCTTGGGTCAGTGTCTGCGCTGGGTCGCTCTCGGTTCGATTCCGAGTTGAGTTAACCGCGGGACGCGTCTTAAAGAAGGCCCTGTGGTGTAGGTGTCTGTCCCGGGATCAGAAGGGCCGTGGTTCGAACCCCGGCTGGGCCAATTCTTTACTTTCAATGGGGAGTGAAAAGCTGAACCTCCTCTTCCCTTCTCTCTTCTAGATCCTGGTTTCGTGGGTACGAGGGTGCCTGACGTCCCGTATTGGGCATGTCCTTGGTTTCTTCTTGGTCCACCAGCCTGGTAGAAGCGCTACAATATCAAGACTGGTAGCTCGTCATTGCATAGGCTCCAACTAGTGATTGAGGCCTGCCGGCCTAAAATGGCCGCCCGCCGGGATGCAGAAATTTACAATTTGGAGCAACTATAAAATGAACTGCTAATCTGGTTTTGTCTGGTTTGTGCAATTACACTGTTAGAAATGTTCCAGTAGAAACTACAGGAATCACTTTTGTAGATGATAAATACAAAAGCTTTTGTAGAAAATACAGGTTAACTCTTGTAATTTCTACAGGGCTCCGTTGCATAAAAGAATCAGTAATCAGTTATCAGAACCATCAGTAATCAGTGTCATCAGTAATTAGTAACATTTTTTCGTTGCATAAAGCTACTGATTGCTGAATACTGATTTACTGATAAACCATCAGTAAATGTAATCAGTATTTTATGCCAAGTACATAGAATTGTATGAAAGCCTATTCATGAGTCAATGGTATTTACCCGAAATAGTAAAAGCTGAAATTTTTGTACAAGAATTATATATTATTAATTAATAATGTTGATTCAATAATGAATATGAAACGGTAAAAAATAAATTCTCAAGTCGAAAATTTTGGGGCGGCTTAAAACCGGTTGATTTGTAAAAATAATTCATCATGTTTTAAAGGACTGAAAGTTAGGTTGTAGTCATGGGATCGCGAAGATTTTTATATCAGTGGATATCATATATATGGTCATCCTTGGTAGTATTTACCGGGTATACTTCAGTAGAATGGAGTACAGTATTCAATACAAATGAAACCTGTAGTTTTCACTGGTTTACAGGTTCACTCTGTTTACAGGTTTACTCTAGAGGAAAGTACTCGATACGCTGATAACGCAAACTGCGTATATAAGGGCGACAGTGGTCATAATTTTTGAAGACTGAAATTTTTTTAATATTTTCAAATTTTCAGTCTTTCAACGCCCCGTGGGTGATTTCTTTGTAACGGCCGCTCCCTGCCGAAAATATTTTGGGAGCGGCCGCCCCCCCCCCCGGACCTGCCCCCCTTTTCCATTAACAGGTCGCTCCAGTAACATTTACAGGTTTTGTCTTGTAAAAACTACAGGTTTGGTATCTGAATTAAGATTGTCAAAAAAGTCGAACAAAACTACAGGAAACTCCTGTAGTAAAAACTGCAGGTTACATTAGTATTTTCTACAGGAAATTCCTGTAATTTTTACTATTCGAGAGGCCGGTAAAAATACAAAAGTTACTTTTGTGGAAAATACAGGAAGCTCCGCTAGTGACTGACCGCACAGGAGCACTTTTGTAGAAAACGACAAGAATTCCTGTAGTTTCTACAGGAGTCTTTTTAAGCGTGCATGCTAGATAGATAAAACAACAGTGGTGGTGGATTTCAGTTTATAAGGTGCCTAAACTAGGAATCGTTATCACCACTGACCTGTTTAAACAGTTCTTTAATTCTAAGCTAAATTTTAGCTCAAGGGTATCCTGGAATCAGGCGGTAACTGCAACCTGAACCGGTTTATCGCTAGACTCCCAAAGTTCTGCTACTGCGCTGCGGACCGTGAAGACAATACGGACTGCTGTCGTCAGGAAGGTCTGGAGGCAAATGGGAAACATTGCATGGATTTCTGTCAACCCAAAGGACCCAAAGGCTTGCAATTGAAGCATCGAGACTGCGTTCTGGATATCTTTTACATAGTCCTGCCCTGTCATCGTCAAAATATGAAAAGTTTGGCTTAAGCGTTTGGAATATTTGAGTTACATTAAATTTTGACTTTTTGCATGCTATATATTAGAAGTCACCAGTTCTGTTAGAACTTGTTTAATCAAATTAAACAGTTTAAATTTGCTAGAAAGACATGTTGTACAACCAAGAGCGGTTAACTAAACTGATGACTTCTACATAAATTTAAGCTATCCATATTGTCACCTATATTCCATCTGTGTACATTATATATAATGATTTTAGTATATTGATTTTTAGTTAAAATTATCTAACCTGACATTTCAATTTATTAAATTGCAGTCATCAATCGTATTTAGAAATCATTGTTTATGGCCATTTTGTGTAAGAACTGCAAGGAGAATTAGGATACAGATTAGTATCCAAAATTACTTCATCGAATATGTCCTCAATTGCTTGAAAGAATTCTTCGACCGATGACAGTTGGTTACATTTTTCATTTAAAAGTTGAATAGCCCGCTCGCACTGACGACTGTTGAAGGCTTCACAGCGTTGCTGGAACACAAACCATATACCAAGAGTTAATAATAGCATGCTATTGCTATTGCTAAATGCTATTATTAACTCTTGCATATACATATATACATACACAAACCATACATATATATATATATATATATATATATATATATATATATATATATATATATATATATATATATATATATATATATATATATATATATATATATATGTCGCAGTAAAGTAGTACATTTAGGGATGTATTACGTTTTCAGTTAATCAGTAAATTTTCGTTTGCTGCTTGTCTTTACCCCATAGAGGGAGAAAATTTGCAGACTGAAAAACTAAAGCTTTTGATTGACAAGGTCTAATCTAAGAAATTTAAACAATAGGAGACAGAATATACTGTAGGATAATTTTGAAAACTATAAGTTTGGTTGAAACAATGCACTATTTCTATTTGATAAATGCTGTAAATTGCAAATTTATTGAAGCTTTTCTATGGCAATTTTGATATAGCAGTTATTGAAATTAAAATCTTAAAAAACTACATCACTGTACTGCATTACTGAAATTTGTCAGTAAAGTTTGTACATTCGAGGTCTTTGAAGTCCGATGTACAACTTGACTTGTGATCTCTAAATGTACTACCTTACTGCGACATATATATGTGTGTATAATATATATATATATATATATATATATATATATATATATATATATATATATATAGCAGCCGTTTATCATAGCCATGATAGGGGTGCTGCTGCCGTTTAGCATATCAGGTGGGTTTTTTTCATGAAGGCGGCAAAGCTCCGACATCCTCATCACTTTGACCAAAACAATGCTTCCATATTTGAGAGCTCGCCGCCTTTTCTGCAGCTTTCCTTTCCCATTATCCCCCCCATAGCTCTGATGAAGTACCGAAGAAGCACAATTTGACTGATTGAGTTGAAATTTGGTGGAGGTAGGTTTTCGGACCTGCTGGTTTCAAAAATGAAAAAATTTTTAAATTTTTAAAAATTTTTAAAAATTTAAAAATTTTAGTTTGGTAAGAGGGGACCAAGGGGAACCGAAAAATTTTTTGAAAAAAATTTTGTTGAAAGCTGGCGTACAGGGGTTTTCTGGGGTGCCGATCACGAATCTGAAATCAGTTTTTCGATTCAGCTTTTCGTTAGCTTAATATTAGCTAAAGTTTTAAGCTTACGATGTAAGCTTATCCTGAACTAACGAAAAACTTCCCCTTACCAAACTAAAATTTTTAAATTTTTAAAAATTTTTTAAAATCTTAAAATTTTTGCATTTTTGAAATCAGCCGGTCCGAAAACCAACCTCCACCAAATTTCAACTCAATCAGTCAAATTGTGCTTTTTCGGTACTTCATCAGAGCTATGGGGGGGGGATAATGGGAAAGACCCCCAACTTTTTCAATAAAGCTTTGCGAGCAAGCTATTAATAGGATTCTGCCATCTTAGTTACTGTTGATATGCGGGGGGGCAGATAATGCAGCAATAACCGCACGTCAGTCTGGCTTGGGGGCCATGTTTTCTGTCCTTGGCCTTCGTTTCTCCGCTCCTTTGACTGCCTTTCTGTAGTCTGCGGAGAGCAGCTGTCAGGTCTGCTATTGAACCCATCGATGTTGAACCAAATACAAAAAACAAAAACAAAACAATGTTTACATATTGAAAGTTTTAATCAAACTTTGGCAAGTATTTAATCCGTGAGCCCCATTAAAATTGTCCTTTTCAGCTAAAATCTGTTGACAGTATAACCATATATTTTTGGGAAAATATATACGGATTTTTGGGTTTGTGTAAAACATAAGACCAATATTTGTCATTCAAATTTAATTTTCTCAACAGTTGAGAATACATGGAATATACAAAATAAGCAAAGAAAGAAAGAAGTGTGTCAGTAAAGCACCTCGCGCAGATTAGAAGAATTCACGCCTGACGCTTGTGGGCTTCGAATCCACAACCATCGTTTAGTACACAGACGATCTACCAATTGAACCGCTCAGACATAAGTCGACCCAAGACTTTATAATACCAAGAGTGGGACACTCAGCTCTTCCTAATAGAATAAGCTTGCGAGATGCTCGAAACATTAAGGCCAAAATCTCGGGGGGGGGGGGCTTCTCAGCGTGTAAGCATACAACGCTGACATTTTTTAAAAACGGGCGTTTTCGACAAATTAAATACTATAACTTGAACTGGAAAAAACGTACCGCAATAATTTTTATATCATAATGTTGCGTAAAACGAGATCTTTTTAACGATATAAAATTATATAGTTCAGTTTAGGTAATCTCTTACAAAACCGGCAATAAAGCATCCTTGCCACGAAAATTCTGAGAATTTCATCATTTCTTAGAAATGCCTTACATTGTTTTTATGAGGGATTGCCTAAACCGAACTATATAATTTTTATATCGTTAAAAAGATCTCATTCTGCGCAACATAATGATATAAAAATTAGTGTTGTACAATTCTCCTAGCTCAAGTTATAGTATTTAATTTGTCGAAAACGCCCGTTTTTAAAAAATGGCAGCGTTGTATGCTTACACGCTGAGAAGTCCCCCGAGATTTCGGCCTTAATGTTTCGAGCATCTCGCAAGCTTATTCTATTGGGAAGAGCTGAGTGTCTTACTCTTGGTATTATAAACTCTTGGTCGAACCAAGAGTTTATAATAGGAAGAGAAGAGTAAGACACTCAGCTCTTCCTAGTAGAATAAGCTTGCAATATATATGCTCAAACATTAAGGCCGAGATCTCGGGGGGGGGGCTTCTCAGCAGGTAAACATGATACAACGCTGACATTTTTCAAAAATGGGAGTTTTCCCAAATTAAATACTATAACTTGAGCTAGGAAAATCGTACAGCAATAGTTTTTATATCACTATGTTGCGTAGAACAAGATCCTTTTAACGATATAAAAATTAGTTCGGGTCAGACAATCTCGTACAAATACAGCAACAACGTAAGGTATTTTGAACAAATGATTAAATTCCTGGAATTTTCGTGGAAAGGATGTTTTATTGACACTTTTGTAAGAGGTTGCCTGAACCGAACTACATAATTTTTATGTCGTTAGAAAGATCTCGTTCTACGCAACATAATAATATAAAAATTATTGCTGTACGATTTTCCTAGCTCAAGTTAAAGTATTTAGAGAAAAACGCCCGTTTTTGAAAATGTCAGCGTGCTATGTTTACACGCTGAGAAGCCCCCCCCGAAACTCCGGCCTTACGGCCGTTTGCACCAAATGTGATTAACTATTTGCTAAGCATTTGCTAATCCGCAGACCAAATCAGCTAAACAAGTGCTAATCTTGAGCATTTGCTTAGCAACAACTCCTTTGCACCACATCTGATTAGCAAGTGATTAACAGATCATCAGTTTAGCAGTTGCTTAGCAAATGGTTAGCATTTCCAAGAAATGGAAAATGAAAATGCTGGATTTTTGTAGTTGAACCAATCAGCTACGGGAATTTTATGCCATTATTATGTGATTGCAAGAACTGTCGCATCTGCTAATCACTTGCTTAACTTTTTCTCAGGAAATACATCAGCAGTCTTTAAATTTGATGCAAGAAATCAGTTTTGAATTGAATCGGTTGAATTATACATGATCTGGGATGAGTACTGTTGTTGTGTTAACTGTATTACATGAAACTAAACGTGTCGAATATTTCCAAATATTTAAGAATCTTAAAATGCTTTCGTGTTTCGTCTTCCTAAACTTTGCAAATTGTTTAGTGAACTTTTTAATTTGGTTTCTTGCTATTAGCAGCAACATGGGAAACCTCTAGCTACCCAGCAAACATTTTCGCCATTACGGTTGACTGGAGATAGTAATAGTTTTGAAAAATTAGCAGGAATTTCACAGTTAATCCTCCTCCAGAATAGGATTAAATATTTACTTCTTGAGCACTTGATTGCTTAGCAGTTGATTAACTTAATCAGATTTGGTGCAAAGGAGTTTGGGATTAAGCACTTGCTAAGCAATTGCTTAGCACAAAATTCGCTAATCATTTGCTAATCACATTTGGTGTAAACCAGTGTTAATGTTTCGAGCATATTGCAAGCTATTATTAAGAGCTGAATGTCTTAACCCTGTATGTCAAGTAACACGAATTTGAATGGGCATAGCCCTGCCAAAACAAAATTTAAACCTGAATTCGGCCATCGTGGTCTTCTGGGAATCGGACAGCTTGCGGTGTCAACCATGCATATGTTGGTGCTTTTGTTTGCTCAGTTTCACTAGTACTCCCATCTGCCGCTTGTTTCTGATTGGAAACCACAACTCCGTGGAAGTGTCGAATTTCACCAACCAAATTATTTATCAATACTTCAGTTTTATCTGAGCCGCTCGGACTTAAAGGGCTCTCCAGAGATGTCTTGTTATCTTGAGCAGAGGTAGAATTCTGATCGATCACATGATCGCAACTTCCACAGATTCCATGTTGTGACAGGAGTGTAAAAATTTCCAGAATTCTGGACTGAAGTCTACTTAACCAACTGAAACATTGCAACACAATTTGACACAAACAGCTAATCAGTGCGTAGCTAATCATACTTGTTCTTGGTTTCATTGCATAACGGTGCTTCAAAGTGACTGTTCCTCCATTTGTGGTCGGGAGTCTACAAACAAACCATACCTCCTACCTTTATCAGACTGTCAGACCCCCTGGTGAGCAACGGAGACCTCTCTTCTTGTCTACTCCCAAATGACGCCCATTTTTGAAACCAACTTGGCTGTTGTGTGATTTGCCGAATCACCTATTTGATTGCTGTCTATTCCCCCCTCCTCTAAACGGAGAGTGATAGGTTTTGTCGGTAGACCTCCCCCAACAGGGTCATATATATTCGTGCATTCTGTGGACAGTGGAGAGAAATCATCAAGTGACCACTCTTTGTTTATTGCACAGTGCAATGAATGATGCATTCATGAATTATGATCCAACTCTTTCAAGCACCTCAGCTATAAACTTTTCTATGCTAGGGAAGCTGTGAATTTAACTTCGACTGTGAATGAAGTAGAAAGTCAGAAATAGTTTTATTTAAAACCCGAATTCTAACAAATTTGTTCTGACTAATGAAAACAGACCACATAATTGACGACTCAAGAGAAGAGACTGTGCTAAACTTACCTAACTTTTACTACATCTTCATTCCCCATGATCAGGTCAAACTACTGCGTACTAGAATGAATCTAAGGTGGGCTCATAATGCAGTACAGCTCAAAGAAAAATGTGTTAATAAGATATCCTTTCAACAGGATTTTCTAAAGAAAGCTAAAAAGCTTCTTCATAACATGGTAAGCAAAGGAGTTGTACCTGTAGGCGAAAATGTTATATAACACATCGGTAGCAATTAAAAGCATACATATCATGTGAAGTGAAACATCACTGTCATAAGTCGCAAACAAGTCAAAGTTCCATTGAGGTGTTGTATTCCTATTAACCCACTTCTTAAATTTTGGCATTTTAGCATTGAGCTCATTATTATTGTTTTGAGATATCATTTTCAGGAAAACCCACCCCGGGCCCAGAGTTTATAAAGCGTGACCAAATGATCTGAAGTTTGGCTTTGGTATGTTTTCGATCATGCTGAGTTCAAATATCGCAAAAATTTGTTTGGTTGCTCCCGTTTGGTTGGGGGGTCGACAAGCATAGCCGCTCCTCGTTTGGTGGAGAGGTAGGCAAAAGGGGTCCCGCGTTTGTGAGGGGGGGGGGGGAGGGGGTCGCAAAGCCAGGCTAAGATAGGCTGAATCTGACTGGTTGTTGGCGATCCTCCAAACGGGGACCCCTTTTGGCTACCCTAACCAGGAGTAGCATAGGGCGAGCTTTTCGAGCTGCACTCCCGGAAGGAGTGCCCCCCGGGGTTTGAGTTTGAAACTTTTCTTTCCAAGCCCACCTGTTGTCCCTAGGGTTTTTGTCCAAACCTTTTCTTCACATTTTTAAGAAGGCCGTCTGTCGTCCCTGGGGGCTCCATCTTTTCAATCTCTTTTAACAAGTTTCAATCGGTTAAAACGCATGACTTTCAAAATGTATATAGAGTCGTTTCCCATTTATCACTACTTTCCTTTCCGTCCGCCTGAGCTCTTCGCCCGGGGCTTGGGACCCGGCGTCGGCCCATTACCGGACTAACTACCTACGTACTTTCTAGTACGTAGGTACTACCTACCTATCTTAGCTAATCAATGAGATACACTAACGTAAGCTCGATCCTAGTATAATGTTTTTGTGTTTTTTATGTTTTATTGTTTTTTGATTCCTGGTTACAACAAATACATATATTCAACTATTAATAGTTAGCCCTTAGGAGGACTGTTGGGATAAGGGGAAGCAGAGGTGGAGACGGAACCTGATTGGTTAGGTATAGGTAATGGTATAGGTATAGGTATAGGTAATGGTATGGGTAATAGGTATAGGGCTGTAGGTTGTAATTGGAATTTGTTTTTGGTCAGTCATCCGAAGGTCAACCAAATCCGGCCCTTCCAAAATCCCCTAAAAAGGTCATCCAAAACTTACCTTAAACTTAAAACTAGCCGATCTCCCATCCTCAATAGCTGTTGCCGGGGTGAAGTAGCATTGCGCACTCTAGCCCCAAATTTTCACGTCGAACACTAAACACCAACACCACCAAAACATTTTCGAGGGAGCTTTTAAAACCAACCGTCCACCACGACAGAACGAATGAGACAGATCCATTTTCCCATTCTTGCTCCTCTTATAGATTTATAAGGCTGGAGAGACTCAAATCGGTGGAACTAGTTTGGCAATACGCCACTTTCAACCTCATCCACCTTCTAGGGCTGTTTTGATAATCAAAAATCAAAAATCGAAATTAATTTTGATGCGATTTTTGATTTTTGATTCAAAATCAAAAATCAAAATTATTGAAAATTGCAGGTGCATCAAAAATCAAAATTTTTGGTTTTGACTAAATCAATCTTTTTGATTTGTGATTTTTGGTTTTTGATGCAGCATCTACTTTTTCCATTTATCAGCAGGCTAGTTGGCTGACTAGTTTCCTGAGCTGTTTCCAGAAAAAGAACAATCTGAAAATGAAGCTTGGCTTTTTTTAATTAAACCCGAGCAAATCACGCCGTGTTAGTATTACGTAAATTTAATGCAAAGACGTGATTTAGCCCCGCGGCCGCCCTGCCCCAATGCCGCGTCTGCATACAATAGTTAATACATCTGTAACGACGATGCTTATGCTGGTAAGCGGCAATGCCGTGACAGGGTTAGTAGGCATTTAATACGAAAAGCGGAAACTAGGATCAACCAGAAATAAATTTAAATTTAAATTTATATATATATATATATATATGTGTGTGTGTGTGTGTGTGTGTGTGTGCAAACACGATAGCATGATTTACTTAATTTTGACTTGGCGTGCAAAGGATTTAGCTATCCGTGTAGTGCACGCCCCCGCTTTTAGCTGAGGTTCAATCTCAAGTACGCCTAGCTTAAATAAACTTAATGATTGACAAGTAACCACATTTTCGGTAGAGAATTCCAAAGATTACAGATTCTATAAAAGAAAGAATGTCCTGTTCTTGACATTTTAAAAGGTTTCACCGTAATCGATAAGCTGTGGTGTCCTCTTGTTCCTGCATCAGACGAATAAGTAAAGAAGTTATCAAAGAAAAAATAATCATAAGAGTTATAACAATTCCATGCATCAAATACAAATCAAATAGTAGTCTTCTCATTTCTAACGACTGCAAGCCACAACGATGCAATCGTTCATTATACGAAAATCCATTTAATCCATGCAAACGTTTAGTAAAATTTCTCTGTATGTTTTCAATTGCATCAATATCTTTAAGAATGTTTGGTGACCAGATTGGTGTACAATATTCAAGGAGTGGTCGTACATATGTAATAAAAAGTTTCACCAACACTTCCATGTTTCTAGTAACAAAATTTCGAAAGATTATTCCCAAGCGCTGACTAGCCTTTGCTCTCAAATGACTGACGTGCTTCTTCGAAAACTTTAAATCGTTACAAACAAGAATCCCTAAATCTCTTATACAATCAGCTTCGTTTATGGTTTCCCCATTTAACGAATATGAATGTTTTGGGTTTCGATAACCAACATGCAAAACAAAACACTTAGAAACAGACACATTCATTTGCCACTCAGTAGACCACGCATCAATAGTCTCCAAATCTGATTGTAAAGCATCTTGTCCATCGAGTTTTCCCAAGACGTTAAAAATTTTTGCATCATCAGCAAAAAGTCGAATTTCCGATACCAAATTTTGAGGCAAGTCGTTTATATAAACCAGAAAAAGTAAGGGTCCCAAAACCGAGCCCTGAGGAACCCCACTGGTTACACACGCCCACTGTGACCTTGCAGTACCAACTTTAACCCTCTGAAGTCTATTACTCAAAAAAGCTTTGTTCCATGAAAAGAGCTTTCCACGAACGCCATAAGCGTATAACTTTTGCAAAAGTTTAGTATGTGATACTTTATCAAAAGCTCTCATAAGGTCGATATATATAACATCAATACATTCTCCATTGTCCCAACTGTCAAACCAAGACTGAACACATTGAAGCAGCTGAGTTAAGGTCGACTTTTTTCTAAGAAATCCATGTTGTAAGGGACTAATTAGTTCGAACTTCGAGAAACGGTTGACTAAATAAGGTTTGACCACTCGTTCCATAAACCTGCTACACGTAGCAGTTAAACTGACAGGTCTGTAGTTTTTGGATCTTTAGTATCCCCTTTTTTGTATATAGGACAAATGTCAGCTTTCAACCAATCTTGGGGAACTGTACCCGAATTGAAAAAATTAAAAATTTCTGTTAGCGGATACGCAAGCGAATGGGCCGCATTTTTAAGTAAGACATTTGGAATACCATCAGGACCAGTGGAAAGTTTCGGTGCGAACTGCTTTAAAATTTGAAAAACATCAATATCATCAAAGTCACATTCACATAGTGAATCCTCATCGGAAACAACATCCATAACATTCGGCATAATCCCATTGTCACTCGTTAAAGCAGATACAAAAGTATTATTCAACACTTGACATTTATCAGTATCAGAGAAAATAGTTTCACCATTACTATTAGTAAGAGAGACAATATTGGAATTTTTTGGATTAAAATTAGATCTTGCATAAGCATAGAATTTACCAACGTTTTCATTTTGCGATAAGTTTGTTTCATAGACCATTCTATCATGATGGACAGACCTTTTACCTAGTACACATAATTGCCGGTATCTTCTTTTGTTAAAGACAGTTTTCGCTCACTTAAACCTCTTCCATGCAAACCTCTTAGCCTCAATTAGAAAACAAGTATTTTGCGATAGCGGAATCTTTTATATCTTTCTACCAACCTTTAAAAGGGGAACAAAATTTTTAATAGCGAAATTTACACAATCTTTAAAGACATTCCAATATTCTTCAATGTTAGTACATCCCATAAACAGAATATTCCAGTCTAACGAATCAAAAAACACAGCCATATCATGGTACTTCCCTTTACAAAAGTTCCTCACATAAATGTCTTCATCTGATTTTTCGAAACCCAAAAATGGGTAAAAATGAATAATTCCGAGCTTACTCAAGCCCAATGGTTCATCAACCATTACTTTTGAAATACTAAATTCGGTAGAGCCAAAAACTAAATCTAATGTGTTATAAGGTTCAACAAAATGTGTAGATTCCATAACAAACTGAACAAAATTATTTTCTACAAAAAAGTCCAGGAACAATTGGGATTGTTGCGGACCCGTGCAATAAGGGATAGTCCAATCTATATTTGGTTGATTAAAGTCTCCAACTACAAAACAATTTCGGCAACCTTGTTTTGCTTTGAGAATGTTTCTAAACATGTTTTCAGTATTTGCCACTCCTGGAGTGGGTGATTGATAGAAAATGCCCACCCTAGCCTTACCATTTTTGGTTTCGATGATATCTACCCATAAACATTCGCATCCCTTCCCACTCAGTTCAGTACATACTTCAAATTTAATGCAATTACGAATATACAAAAGTACCCCGCCTCCAATTTTTGGCATCGGCATACCAAAGGAGTCGATGGAGGACCTGTCCATTCTATGTAATAAAAACCATCTAAGTTGTACTGTACGTCTAAATCAATTTCTGGAGTAAGCCACGTTTCAGTTACACATATTAATATAGGTTTTGGACTAGGGAATTTACATAAATTTTTAATAGGTTTATTTTATTTCTCAGGGAACAAACGTTTAGTAGAATGCAAAGACTGCTTCCAAAGCTTTTGTTAGAAACTTTTGGTTTCAATGGGGGCCCGCACCGCTAAGCATCAATAATAGTACCAGTAGCACGGTTTATTATTTGCCCTCTGCGTATAACAGCATTCTCACAGGTTTCACGCACCTTCGTCAGCTTTTCACGGAGTGCTTCATCTTGGCGGCGTTCACGGTACGTAAGGTCCAGCCTCGCCCAAATCTTTTTCCCATCGCTTATTTTTCGTCCGCTGATCACGTATACCACTAATAAAGGCAGATTTAGCAGCAGTAGGATGAAAAGACACTTTCAATATTCGAGGCTTTCCGTCCTTTCGCGGCAATCCGTCACGAAAAACGTCTTGGATAAAGTCAGAATCAACCCCGATTTCATCAGCGATTTCCACAATTTCGGCTTTATCACGGACTTTGGCTTCGGAAACAGACATATTTTCCTCTCCGACGCGAGGCTGCTGCTCTGGCAACCCGAAAACCACGACCCGGCTTTTCTTTTCCTGGGCTTCCAGTACGTCCGCAACCTCTGTACGTAGCTCAGCAACCGATGGAGGTTGAGGCCTCGCCTCCAAAGAGCTGACTCGGTCCATCAGATCAGCCAGCTTTGACTCCAAGGAAAGAATTCTAGCATTATCAGTGGAATCACCGCGGCTGCCGATAGGTTTCTCCGAAAGCTTCGCAAGCCTGTCTTTGCATGCTCCGCACGTATAGGATAGGACACCAAAAATTCCAGAATCAGCTACTTTCTTATACGTAGCATCTTTGATCCCGGCACAAAAACAGTGAAACAGCGCATCACAAAACTGACATTTGATTTGACAACCCATTTCTGCAATTTTCTTCGACTGCTTTTTGCAATCCTAAGCGTGGTAAGTCAGTTCAACCATGGTTCAGTTTCAGCAATTACAGATGTTAATTCTTAATGAAACTGAATCAAATGGGTTAAAACCGATGTTTCTTCAGTTCCTACATTTAATATATGCACTTTTTGCACTGGACTGTGCATCTTTCAGCGGTTCATCGCCATGCCAATGGGCACTGATCATGTCTGTTATTTTCAAGATGTACCAGTAATGCTGGATCAGTGATATTAAGTTCTATGCTCAAGCTATCAGTTGTGTTTATCTCTTCACAAACAATTAGTGGAACAGCTTCCACCGAAGTAAGCGAATATCTTACTTCCATGCTAACATTTTTAAACCGGGGTGGGATGGATGAAGAACCAGACTGCTCAATATTTTAAGAGTTGTAAGAAATGTCTTTTTGATTCAGAAGAGACCAGGGACCGAAGCGCAAAAAGTGGACCAATATATAGAACTCTCTAAACTCCTTTGGGGACAAAGTTCAATTGGGAAGACTTGTATTAAAACATTCATACAAAATGCTTGTATGAAAACAAGTTGTAGTTAGTTGTTAACTGGTTTGGGAACGATTTCACAGTTTCAAAAAATGAAAAAATTTAGTTTTTCCAAAGATTTTGATGGTGAAGCTGGCCTGGCTGCACGATGCCAAAAACATTTTAGCCATAAAGAGTCGATTCTATGCACCTTCAGAGATGTTGAGCACGAATTAAAACATTTACTCTCCAAAAGAGCTTTTCGTTAGCTCAGAACGGTGTGTAAAGATTAAACTGAACGCCTATATATACTCAGCTTAACGAGAAACTGTATAGAAAAATGAATTTTAGATTCGTGTTTAGCGTTGGTGAGAACCCTTTGGAACTAAGATTAGAAACAAAATGGGGACGAGAAATTTTTGGTTCTCCTTTTTTTGTATTTTGTATTTGGCTTAGCATCGTTGGGTACAAAAGGAGACCCGATTATGATCCTACTCTCGACAACCAACAAAAAGGCAGCCGAAAAGAAGAGGCCAAGGACAGGAACACAAAACAAAACACCAAACCGAAACGCAGCTATGTTGCTTTTTGCGGACAAAGGCACCGCTAATACCTCAGCCACCCTCACCCCCACTGTTGTTCTCTACCCCACCCCCGCCCCGCCCCTCACCAACGGTGAGTGGGATGGCGGAAACCTAGCTTGGCTTGCTCGCACTAAAAAAAAAGAAAATGAGAAAAAAATAAGTAGCGGTGAAAAAAAAACATTATGTATGTAACAACTGTACGACCGCCGTAGTAATAAAAGCAGTAGTACAACAGAAGTAGAAAAAAACAACCGGTGTTAATAAAAAATAATATAAAAATAAGGAAAAAAAAATATAATTTATGCAAAAAAAATATATAAGAAAAAAAAAAAAAAGACAAATAAAAATACAATTTTATAGTATACTGAATTCTATTAACAGTTTAATAACATAGAAAAATTGTTTAATTTATATTTTTTATAATGTAGTGCGCCCCCGCACTGTGGAAAAAGGAAGGCCAAGAGTAAAAACTCTACAAATGGCTACCTATGTCACACAGTTAAATTAATTTTCATTAAATACATAGGTATATGATTTTTCTTTTTCAGTATAAATGTTTCGAACATGTAATCAAATTCAAAACAAAAATCAATCGTCTATAATATAGACAAGTACAATATATAATTATGTTCCAACATATACAAACATCGTAAAAGACACGAAAAAATAACATAAAACAGAAAACAAATAAACAATCTATGTTAGTGCGTGCTTGCGACCTCTACCAGACTTGATTCGCATACCCGCGGCTCATCAGTGGAGGAGTATGGAATTAAGCTTTTAGATCTTTTATTCCCCAATTAAGAAATCATAGAAAAATAGTTTCGCCGCCGGTCGCCTCAAGTAGTGATAGTTAAACAAATACATACAGGAATATATAAACTTTGTGACATCAATATCCGCAGGAGATAATTTAAAGGTAAAAGTCAATTTTTAAAAATACATTTTACGAAAGTACTTTCCAAGTAGCTAAAGGGTCTATGTTGATATCCTTATTAAAATTTGGATGTTTGACAGCCTTTAGAAAATATAATTTTAAAAGTCTATTTGTATAATTTTTATAAATTAACTTTTGTTTTAACATGTTTATGTTAAAAATAAAGTTGACTTTATTCGAACAAATTAGAGATATTCTAATAATCTCATTTAAAAATACATTATAACAACTTTTCGTACATATGTTACTTTCTACGCTTGGAAAAGAATGTGCTTTAAAAGAAAACTGCTTTCTTTTATCATAAAGTGTAGTAATAAAAACTTTATTTTTAATTTTGATATTGATATCCAACACATCTGCTTCATTTGGTGTAACGTTTACCAAATTAAGCACAAGATCGATAGGATAAATATACATCCAATTATTTAGAAAATAACTGTTATCGTTAATTACTGTTATATCATCTATGTATCTAAATACATACATTAATTTATTTAGAGAAGTAAAATCACGTTTTGAAATTAAACTTTTAACATATTTGAACTCATACCAGAAAAGTACTAAATTTGCTAACGCTGGTCCACTACTTGTACCCATAGGTATTCCAATTATTTGTCGGAATACCTTCCCTCCTACAGAGAAAAAACAATTTTCAAGCAACCATTTTATTAAGTAACAAAATTCCAATTGGTCTACATTTTTCTTAGATTTACAGTTATCGTTAAAATACGCTCCGTTATACCCAAAGACTAAGCGTCTTTTATTAGTACCAAAGCATATTTTAGAAATGTTTTCGATAGCTGAAAAAATATTTTCGTGTTTTAAGTTAGTATACAATTGGGTAAAATCAAAAGTGTAAACAGAAGCTGCAGATTTTGCTGTAGAAATTTTCTTTAAAGATCGAATAATTTCATTGCTATTATCGATTATCCAGAAAGGACTGCAGCCATGATTATATTTTGAAATAGTATGGCAATAAGCTTTCATTCTTTTAAGAAATAACTTTAATGCTTTACTAATATCTTTAGACACATCATTAGTAATGGCATTACGACTAGAAATTATAGTTCGAAATTTTACTGGATTTTTGTGGAATTTTGGCAGAAGTTGTATAAAAGGTAAACTTTTATCGCAAGATTTTATTTTATACCCCAAATTTTTATTTTCTAGAAATAAACGGTCTATTAAATGATCCTTATTTTCATGATGTATCATATAAGTCGGATTAGGACAATTAAGTTCTAATCCGAGCTCACGTCTAAGTAATTTTTTATACAGTACTTTACATATAAAAGCATAATTTTGAGAAGCTTTATCTACTCTGGTTATTACGTAATTACGTTTCAGGTGTACCAATTCTTTGTGAGAATAAGTACAGTCTTCAATTGGATTATAAGAAAATTTTACGGCAGTAATTTCTTTTTGCACTTCCATTATTACAGTTTTAATCCAATCATAATAACAGTCAATATCTTTTTATTAAATTTCTGAACATAATTCCACAATCCAGTTTCAATACTTTGATAAAGCTTATCTAGTCTAATAGGTTTGGGTAAACGAAATTTAGTAGCTTTATCAAGCAACAATCTTAAATTATTATCCTTAACAATTTCTGTTGAACCTGTTAAAATGTGCCCATAGTGAGAATTAACAAACTTTGAATTATTGCAATTGCAATAATTTTGTGCAT
The DNA here is from genome assembly GCA_030248195.1 of Trissonchulus latispiculum. NCBI lineage: Eukaryota > Metazoa > Nematoda > Enoplea > Enoplida > Ironidae > Trissonchulus > Trissonchulus latispiculum. Next base: position 23,796 of record JASAND010031560.1, on the reverse strand, counting down.
TATTATCCAAATCTTCACCGCAAATTCTTTATAATTGAATATTTTGTTAGAAAAAGGCTTATCATAAAGAAAAATAGTCTGAGGACAACTTTTCTTTATGTTACGTTCAAACGGCCATTTTTCTCTGACAACAGCAGAATTAAAAATTTTACTGAAATTGATTTTGTCCATGCTTTTGTTACAAAATTTTAGAAATAATTTGGGTTTATTTTCTTTTACTTTGTCAATTTTATTACGGCTATCAATTTTATATCTCAATAAATCCTTTATAATTTCATTAATTTGAAGAGTGTTTCTATGCAAAACATGTAACCAAAGTTTATTTGTTTCAGTCTTATTTAAGCTTAATATTTTGCTGACAATTTGCTTCTTTAGGCTAATTGCATCTGATAAATACAGAAGATGAATTTCCTTTATAAATTCACCTTCATTAAAACTATTATTTGTTTTTCGTTTAATGCAACGTTTTTAACTTCTTTTATTACCATATTTTATTAGTTTGTTAAAATTACTGAAAATAGACTTTCCGTATATTTCACCTCTCATGGTTTCGTTTAAACCATATGGGTATTTAGTTCTTAATTCTTTCATCCAGAATGCTTCTCTTATTAGTCTATTTTCTTTGTCAATTTTAAAGTCACCAGAACTTTGTAATTGTTCTAAAATTTGAACAGAAAAAGTTTTACATTTAGAACCTCTAAAGTGTTGTAATATGTATTTACAACCAGAGTATTTAGAAGATTCAATAAATCTTCTGTGCTGGCCTATTCTGATGCGCAATTTCTGTGAAGTTTCACCTACGTAAGCTATATTACAAGAATCACATGTTAATAAATATATCAAATTAGAAGATGCACAGTTCAAATTCGAATTGCAAGAATAATTTTTAGTGCTATATGTAAAACTATTATAAAAACTATTAACAGTGGAAGACTCTTTAAACTTGCACAGTTTGCAGGTAGGTGTACCGCATTTTTCGACAGTTACTATGTTAGTATCCGACCCAGTGAAGAGGGTTTCCGAAGCCATTGTTCTCGATCCATTGGTGGGCCTTATATTCTGCTCCCCCGCTACAGAGGCCCTGGAGCCATTGTCCATATTAGTAGTCGCCATGAATTAAGGAAAAAGTGTGTATGAATCCCATACACAGGATCCGAGTTAACAAAGATCAATCCATGGTCAGAAGGGATAGGGATTGGGTCGGACACTTACAAAACTAGAATGTCATTTACAAATTTCCATGTAATAAAATAATTCAATTTTTCATAACACTTACAAATGAATATAAATGATCAATCATAAAGGATAACCTTAGATTACATCTAAGTGACCCATCTTCCAACATGTGAACTGAGTGGCCGTATAAGGCGTCTTTTAACAGCATTTTCCTTGATAATTGGCTACTTTTTATGCGACACATTTATTAAACTTTTCCCTTCGTTAATTGTAGTTCACTTTAGATGAAAAGTTCGGTCTGTTTCTGACAACCGGAGGCCTTGTAAGGCCTAGGAAGAGTAACGACTCCTCCGTTACTTAGCCAGAGACTATGATTGGGGCCTATTACTGACCCTGGAAGGGTAACGACCCCTCCGTTATTAGTTAATATCCTGATTAATCCTTAATAAGCCGTATTCCTTTGAATTCCTATTCTATTCTTGCGTCATTTAAACGGATTATAGTGCGATTTCTAACCTTATTCCACGCTAGACCCTATGTCCCCATTAGTGAACTTTCGAGTGTTCTGAACCGGCTGACAACTCTGGTACTCACATAATCATCAATAATTACAACAATTGCTTGGACGTTCACATACTGCATTCTAGGTTCTGAGCAACAGATTTTTAAAAAAACGACAACAACAACAATTCCACTTTGGATCGCGATCCATGGTTTTATGAGCTTTCCTAACTTTTTGAGTTTTAATTCATCCATAACATTACAATTATTTCCTTGCCCACCGGCATACTGGAGTTTCTATAAGGTTCTGCAGAAAATAAATTTTAGAAATTTTGAGCCCTGCTCAATCGCTCTATTCAAACGAGTCCAGCGTCAGCTGGTGATAGGGGAAGCTATTAGCGTGTAAGTCTATTCTGTGTCAGATCAACTCTTGCACCAATAGTTGATTTTCATAAAGGCCGTTTCACATGATCAACGTTTGGTCAAAGTTTTCTTTGTCAAAAAACTTTGAAAGTTTAAGCATCAAAGTCTTGCTTTCACACGTTCAAACATTTGGCGCCAAACTTTGACGGGCGGTTAATTCAAAATTACATTTTATTTTGCTTGCATTATATATTATTGCATTATTTAAAACAAAATTTGATTAGCTCTTTCAAAATAACTATATAATATATTTCTGATACAATTTCAAATCTAATAATTGCGAATTGATTATTCTGTTCAGTCTGTTGGGAACCTTTTGTATGCTAAGGAAAAGCCATGGCTGGAAAAGTAGTACTTTCGTTTTCTCATGCCTTGCTGCCCGATTGGCATTTTAAAAATTTTTTAAATTTAAAAAGGTTTTTAAATTAAAGTAGGATCTCCTCCAGTTGTTAACTTCCTTTTTAAATTTTTTAATGACGGACACCTCCCCGTAATAGACTTTGTAAAGTGAATTCTGCCGCTCGTCGACCTCACTTGTGGAATTCTCCCTTTTCCAGTTTCAAAAGTTTTGTGTTGGGTGGGCATGCAAAGTTGAATTAAATGAAATTAAAATCAATCAAAATCAATTAAATTCCAACTGTTGGTTTCTTTCAAGAATCAATAATTAGCAGGAAGAATTATCTCGACTCAAACACACACAAGCTGCAAGTACAAAAGCAACAATAAAACATGGAAAATAAACACTGCACTAAAATTTTCCTGGATTATTCAAGTATTCTGATTAGCTGTTTGATCAAATTTCTTTGATGGAGTCGCTCTTCAAACAACCAAACTTTGATGGTTCCATCAAAGATAGATGCTCACTTTGACGGCGTTTCACACGATCAAATTTCCATCAAAGTCTAGGTTCATCAAAGTTTGACAAAGAAAACTTTGATCGTGTGAAACCAGAGTTGGTCGCGGGCCGCGGGTACCCGCGGGGCGGGGCGGGTATCACCAAATTTCGATACCCGCACTACCCGCGCGGGTATCTGTGCGGGCCTAACCTAAAAATTTCAACTATTTTTGTCTAAAACTAAGTAAAATTTACTAGTTAAACAGAACATACTGCATTTGTATCTATTTTCACCTCTCATATAGTTTTGAAAGTTTTCTGAACTGTAATAGTGAGTCTGTGCTACTTTGCTTAAAATAGTGGACCAGTCATCTCGGCACGACTCATATATACTTTCAGCGATTTCAAACCCGATAAAACTTAAATGTTTGCGTGGCTATATACTGTAAGATTTTCAGTCTTCTTATCCGACACAGTTCCTGAGTCTACAAGGTTTAGAGACGTTTACTTAATAAACCTAGAATTGTATTAATTTAGTTAAACCTATGTAGTTGAATGAGTTTTCACAAATATTTATTTAGTTTTTAATATTAATCTGTTGCCGGATTGTAGATAGAAGTTTCTTGTTTATGATTAAAAATAGGTCACTACGAACTAAAACCAATATAGGCACAAGTAACAGCGACAAAGGAACCAGGAACGGGAACATGAATATGAACAAAACTGCCTTTAAAAAGGAGCGGAAACCTAATTTTAGGAATATAGGAGCAAAAACTGGGTTCTAACAAGAACAGGAACGGAGACCTATTTTTAAGAACCGGAAGGAAATTCATTTTCAGGAGCAGGACCGAAAACAGATGTTTGTTTGCAGTAACCACAATTCCAGCTTAATTTCAGTAGCAGGAACGAGAGTCTAATTTCAAACAGGGGTCTATTTTACACCCATAATTTCCACCTTAAGGCATATTTGAGCTTGCGGGTGATCGGTCAATGTATAAAAATCTTATTTGCTAGACTAAATCCGCATATTAAGGAAAGTCATAGTGACATTACATGCAAGGTAATATCAAAGCAGGTCATGTGGAGACCTTGTGATCTTTTTAATTTCATGTTTCGGTTCCTGGAGTTTATCCGATTTCGTTCCTGTTCTTGTTACTGAAATCATATTCCTTCCGTTCCTGTTCCTATTTCTGTTCCTGTTAAAGGTTTTAGATGTCACCTTAAAATGACAATAAAGCTTTTTCGAAAGTCATCAAGAAATTAAAATGATGATTTTTATTTTTCATTTATTTGTTTTAATTTTCAAAAATTCTGATGCACTATTTGCTTGCAGCGCATTTTTACGATTATTTCAGTGTAGATTTCGCACTAAGAAAGTTAACGATAAAACAAACAGACATACCGAAAAAAATGAAAATTTCCGTTATAATTTAGTTTTCCACAAAAGCGGGGCGAAAAAATTTTGCGGGTATCACTTGTCTGCGGGCCGCGGGCAGCGGGGCGGGGCGGGTACCCTTCTGCGGGCCGCGGGCCGGGGCGGGTAGCAAAAATCCGGCCCGCGACCAACTCTGGTATTGCACTTCACGTTTAGGTACAACTTCATTTACGCCAATATCCTCAGGTATTAACGCTAAAATCTAACACGAGCCACGACAGCGTAAAGTTATCGAAATCGAAAAACAAGAGTATTTAGCCCGAACCAGAGTATCCTACCAGTAGTATCCTACTTTAGAGGAAAGACTTGGCCCGAGTTTCAGTTTTCTTTCAGTTCTAATTTCAAATTTCAGTCTCTCTATTTCAGGTCCAGCGGCGATCAGTTTGTTTCGTTTCGAATCTATAATTTCATAATTTCATTTGAGTTCTGTCTGAGCGAAACTCGGAAACTGGAACCTATAGAAGTATAGAAACTTAAACCTATAGTCAGACCAAAACATAGCGCTTCCAGGTAGCTACTATGAAGTAGATATTTTTGAACCGCTGTGATGAAATCTTTTCATATATATGCAACTTCAGCAGGTGCCACATTTCAAGTCCAGAAAGATGGGTATTAATATTAGAAGCACGAGCGTTTCAGAAAACTACCTTGTCTGAAAACCCTGAACATCAAATTTTAATTTTTGGATTCAAAATTTTAATTTTTTGGATTCAACTCAAATCAAACTTTAAGATTATGCTATCTTCATCCACTTTTGCTACACTCATGTTGCCGAAAGGTTGGGTCAAAAAGTGATACTTTTAGAAAAAAATTACCAAAAATTAGGTGAAAGCTGATGCCTAAGCGGTAGTAAAAATAATTTTTCAGGTGAGCAAGTCGCGACTAAGAGCCAGTTAAAGTTGAAAAAGCTGCAAAGCTTAATGGATTTTGAAAGTCGAATAAGCCAGTAACTTTCAGTTTTGGTAACCGAATGCTTTACCATTCTGGACCATTTTGCTTTGATCTTTCTGGACTTTGAAATGCGGCGCCTTTTGAAGTTGCATGAAGATTCCAAAATCTTCTTTTCATGGAAACGCCTTCGCTTTGGTCAGGCTTTAGTTTCAGCTTCAGTTTAGTTTCAGGTCTCTCCCCAAAATAGTTTCAGTTTAAATTTTAAGTAATTGTGTCAGTTACTTGATATTTGGAGGTAACACAGGTTAATCTTACAAAATTTCAAGGAAACACGTCGTTACAAGATGAATCCATTGCAGCCGAAAGTGCATAACAAGACCGGTCGGTTTTGTAATTCATATCTAGCCAGTAAATAGGACAATATCGTAGAGTCAGTTTAGACCTAAACAGGGAAAGTTCTTTTAGAACAACTGGAAACTTTTAATCTCAACGCAACAGTTCTACAAAAAGTAATGTCCTCCACAAGCTGTCAATTCAAAGCTTGGCGGAATCGTTATGTAAATCAAGCATCCATTAGCACAGAGTTGGCGCCGGGTCCGGGTCCGACTTTAGGACCCACGGGTCCGGGTCCGACTTTAGGACCCACGGGTCCGGGTATCCGAGGGTCCGAATCCGGGTCCGGGTCCAAAATACTGAAGAAAACTGGATTTTGCTACATTTAGGGGTTCTAAAACATGATAATTTGTTGTTTTTCTACTAAAAGGTTGGTAGAATCCATATGTTAGGCAATGGATTGAATGTTTAGTAGTTGCCTAGCTGAGGTCTTAATCTATATTGCTCTTCTGTGCTTGAAACAAAATATGTAGCCAGAATTGAAGATACAAATATGATGACTCGAATTGATAAGTTAGTATAAGATTTTGCAATGCACGCAAACCTAAATCTAGTAAACAAACAACCTCAAAGACATTGTTTTCAAATACAAGCCACCAAAAATTCGTTCACCTTTTTTCCTCCAGAGCAATCGTAACTTAGGACACTGTCTCACACTGTCTCTGGACTCATTACAAAAATTTGCTAGCAATATCCAAACGAGATCCCAAACGAGCCCTAGCACTCAAATCATATAAAAATTGTTCGAAAGCGTAAAATAAATTTACCTAAAGCTTGTCGCAGGTTTTATTCATGACTGGGCTATTAGTAAACTTGCAATGAAATTTAAGAATACAGTGAAGGTTTTAAATGCAAACTGGTTCTTTTTTAGATCCGGGTACCCGGATCCGGGTCTGGACGGGTCCGGGTCAGAGTTGTATGCGGGCCGCGGGTACCCGTGGGTACCCGCGGGTACCCGCGGGGCAGGGCGGGGCGGGCCGAATTTTACTACCCGCGCGGGCCGTGCGGGCCGATGCGGGCCGATTTTGGCTACTTTCCTGGGCTAATTTTGCTTTCTAGAAATTTCATACATACCAAATCATATACAAAAGGAGGCAATGTTTCAGAATTTTAAACATTACTTGACTTCGTTATGCCATTCGATACCTTCAGCATGCACTACATACTCAGTTAGCATTATCAGCGTATCGAGTAATAACCTGTAGCTGTTGAGTAAAACATATAAACCCATGAAAACTACAGGTTTTATTTGTATTGAAAATGTACAAGTCTAACTTGAAATCTATTATACTAAAGTAAGATATATTCTATATATATAGTCGAAACTTATTTCTCATCTACAAACTTGAATCCTGTGGTTTCTACAATTTCGGAACTTCGTGTTGGAAGCTTAAGCACCAAAATATAAATCCATGACAACTTCTTACTGAAGACTTTAATTCATTTAAGGTGCTGGTAACCTTTAGTGCAGTGCATTTGTGGTGATTTTTTAAAACGCTATAACTTTCACAATTTTGGGAGTTAGAAAGAGTTCTATACATCGTTTTAAAGCTTGGAATCTGTACATTCAGGTGAGCTTACGGAACTAGCAAAATTAACAAAAAATTTTCAGACATACTGACATCTGGCAGCTTCCCGGCACGGATACTGGATGTTTCAGACCTGATTGAAGTACAGGCCTCAAGCTTAACGGGAAGATAAGATCCTGAATTATTGTGCATCTTTGAACATCAATTTTTCAAAACTGTAGAATTGGATAAAAGCACTGTTCGTGCCATGATATGAAGGACATATGGGCTGAAGGACGCTTTTTGGATTTGGCTCTGCCTGCAGGTCTTCATTGTCGAGAAAATACGCATTGAGTTTTCTTGCTACTCATTATGTTCTAGCCAAAACCAAGAAAAGCATCCCTCCGCGAAAGTTCGAATTTCCACTCTGCCAAAACTCTCCGGAATCCGTCGAGAGAGTCGGATATACATGGATCAAAATTGTCCGTTAAGATTTGGTAGTATTTTTGAAAAAACTGATTTCTTCGACAATGACAATTTTTTAACCCTAAAAAACGTTTTTGATTATACTGACTTACCCACTGGAGATAGCTCGTAGGTTGTAAAGGCAAAAATTTTAATTTCGGTGTCCTCTTTTCAGCCATGACAACTAACCAGCGTACCCTTTTAGTTAAGGGAAGCTAAGCTTTAGTTACCACTTTAAGAACAGTTAATTGGTAGTCAACAAAGTTCAAATCAAACGAACAGAAAAATTTGCCGGATCCGGAAGTATCTTTGAAAACACATCAGTTTTGGTGCTCAGGTACTACATAGGAAGCAAATTTTACGTGCGGGTACCTGCGGGCCGGATTTCGCGTGTGCCGCGGCCGGAGTGTTGCGGGCCGCGGTCATAAGGTGCGGGCTGCGGGCCGGGCGCGGGCCGGAAAAATCGGCCCGCATACAACTCTGGTCCGGGTCGGCCTAACGGGTCCGGGTCCGGGCCGGGTCTGAACTTTCGGACCCGGAGCCAACTCTGCATTAGCAAACTGAAGTAAACGCGGGCTAGCAGGCAGATCCACGAAGGATATAAGCATTAATCACAAAAAAAGCCTGCCTGCAGTCACTGAGGCAAAACCTTAGTCCGAAACAGGAGAGAGCCGAGATGCGGGGCAATAAACGATTTATGCGTGAGTATCCAAAATAAGAATGCATCCATAGCCTTTTGCTCCGGTAGTACCATAGTTAGTTGAGGCAAACTCTTCAGTGGTCAACTCCCTTTGGTTTGTTACGATTACCGCTAAATTCAGAGTTCGGTTTGGTCAAAATTTTAATCCTGTAAACACTGAAGCTTCAAAACTGATTGCCGTTTCTGAAACCAGTCTCTCCTTTACTAGGCTAACAGGAAATAGTTGACTGAAAACTCGGTAGTAGTGTTGTTCACCGGCCCAATTTTTCGTGGGCCCACCTCGAGACGCCGGCCGGTCAGTGGCAGTCGAACCGGCCCTCAACCTGAACCGGTGCCACTTTTCACCGGCTATGCCAAAATACAAGTAAAAATATAAGACATTGACAGGTTTGAACGCAAGTTTAAGGCAATACGCCGCAGAAACTGTCACCGGCCGGCCGGCCTGTATTTGACCTGGCGGCCCACTCTGGGCCTAGGCCGGCCGGCCGCCGACCGGCCGGTCCAGACAAGGCCGGTGCACAACACATTTTTGACCCAAGCTGGGTCTGGTGGAGACTAGCGCAGAAAAAGTTCTGGATTTAGTTTCCTTTGGTGCAAGTTTTCTTCTTTCCCATTGGTCGTTCTTCTTGTTCTTCCTTTCGTAGTTAGCGGTAAAGCTGCCGACTCAGAAATGTGGGTTAATTACACAAATAATAATAATTTGATAATAAAAGCAGTCTTAGACAATAACAGCTTTGCCATCATGAAAAATCCGTACTTCAACAGTTCTGTGCGGAATTTATTTCAGACAAACTCGAAAGCTGGTTTAAATCGAATCGGGTTAAGCTGTCGACTAAAGGAACAAAGCCCCAGTTGAACACATAAATGTCGAGATCAGCAAAATATTCATTCTTATTTTAGGAGCTTGGGTTTCCTCCTAGTCGAGTGGTAGTTTAGTAACGACCAGAACTCAGACATCACCGATGCAATCCCCATTTTTCCTTTTTTCCATTTCAGTTTCATTCAGTTTCAGTCTCCGAACGAATTTGGAATGGTTGAGCTTGCGAAAAATTGCAGTCGTGTTGATTGCTTTGAAAGCCGAGTTTGTCAAGTGGTAATTTCGTTTCTTAATTGTGACGCAATGCTAAATATAGTTTTATTTTATTAACTTCTCTGATTTCTGATTATTGATGAATATTGGTCAAATTAGGAAATTAAGATTCGAAATTTTAAAAAAAATTTTTAGTGTCTTGGCTTAGGAGGCACACAGATATAGAACTTCAGATATATAACTTTATACTCAACAACCGATCACTACTGCATAGGATGCAGTCTCTACATAGAAGATTAATTTTCAAAACTTTAACACTTCACAACAAATTTTAACCACAGCCGATTCAGCTAAGGAAAATGTCCAACATAAACAATTCTTGGAACCCAATAATGGGAACATTCACTCAACTAATTTGCATATTCAATTAAATTACTAACAAAAACCAAGAATATCCAATTTTCCTTCATCTTAGAAAATACAAGCTATCAAATCAAGTCTTTATGAAAATTTTTATTTTTGCTTTACTTTTTGTAAATAGTTGTAAATAGTTTCCTGTAAATATTTGCTATTTATTTCATTTTTATTTTAATTTTCCTTCACTTTCCTGTTTCAAATGGACATGAATGGTAAGAAATTCTAGTTTCTTTCATTTCCTTTTGTGTTTCTATTCTTTGCCCCTGTCAAAATAGTTTTGTTAATATTATTCGAAATCAATTCTGATTGGATCAGTTAAATTTATTAACTAATCAATTAATTAAATCAATCTATTACGTACCCTGTAAAGCATGTATTCTATCATATACTTCATCCATTATGTTGTGTTGCGTAACCAGTGTAGGTATAGTTAACATCTTATGCTTATTGTATTGCACCAGTCAGAATTAACAGAACCATAATAGGCTACTGTATAATACCTAAATTTTTACGTATTCAATATGACATTCTTGGTATGACAAATAGAAAAAGTAGAAAAATTTGCTTTCTTAGGTTAAAAATAGGCCCAAAAATCCGTCCCTCAATTCAAACAGAATTACAACACAAAAGATAGAAGTTATTGCTGCGATGTTCTGCCAGCTAAACGAGGGAAAGCTACAGTTGCACCAAGCCAGATAGGAAAGGATAAACCTTAAACTGAAATTAGTGCCAAATGACATTCGGTTTATTTCCAAAGCAGTTCCATAATTTCAAGTTAATAAAGGGGACCGAAACCATCAATACAAATTCAGTCAATTAAGATAAATTGAAATGAAATTGGATAGTTTCAATTGAACTGTTTCAATTTTTCAAATCAGGCAAATTCTTTGCCTGTTGGTATCGGATATTTTAGCTTTGGCAAGAAACTCGAGTTGTCTTTCAAATCTGCAACTTTGAATTGCATAATGATAAACTGAGCAGAATAGAGCAACATTCTGTCTTCTCTGTACAGTGAAAAGTTTCCCAAAAATGAAATAATCAGACCCAAATTTCTAGAAATGAAAAATTCACGCATCTCAGAAAGCTGAACTGAACTGAAAAGGAAAACGGAACTTATTTGCATATTTTAAGAAAATTTGAACGAAACTCTGAACAGCTTTACAGAACATACCACTTAGCCATTCATTCTACAATTTTGCTATCAATCAACTAAAGCCCATGAGATTTTTCATTTATTATTTTTCCTGTAAATTTTGTACATAGGTTTCCCTGTATATTTTTAGTATTTTTATATTATATTATTCATATTATTCTGTTCTTTGATCTATATGGAGCCTACTGGTGAGTACAATACTTCAGAGTGAAATATCTGATGTGAACAATTTCATTAACTTTCAGAATTATAATTCAAAATTTAATTCCTGGGATAGATTAATTAATTCCATGATATGATATTGCGCTTAATTGAATTAGGTATAATTGAATTTAATTATAATTACACCGAAATTCATCATAATGAAGTCGATTACGTGAATTATTGCCCTGGTTAAATGTGATAGGCTTGAAATAGCTTTTATCATACATTAACATAGGGTCGGGTCCTGGGGAGGGCTTGTCCCCAAAAAATATTGAGGGGGCTTGTACATTGAACAAAAATTTTCAGGGGGGCTCGTACCTCAAGAAAAAATTTGTAAAATTTTTCGAAAAATTAACGCTAATTTTATTAAAATTAGCAATTTTTGTCAAAACGTTCAAAAAATTTTGCCTGATTTTCCGAAAAATTAAACATTACTTTTATAATTATAACATAACTATAATAATATATATATGTATAACTATAATAATATAATAATTATATTATTATATTAGTAATTATCATATTATTATATTATGATAATATTATAATTATAACTATAATAACTATAATTATAATTATAACATTACTTTTATAACTATACTTTTAACCAAAACTTAATTTATAATTTAGTTTAATTAATTAGGTGATTACACATGTAATACCAACATAAATGGTTGAAATGGTCAGCATAAAGGACTACACTATTTGTGAGCTCTGTTTTCGGTAACTTCCGTGTTCCGTTTTATATCCCAAAATAGTTTCAGTTTCAGTTTCAGTGCTTGAAACATCCGTGGCACAAACAGAACATTTCCATTCCATTTAATTATATACTGCTTTCCTCATTGAGTGCTGTCTTCCAATTTTTATCCAGCCTCCTAATTCCAGTCGGTGAATCGATTAGGGGTAGGATCCAGACATGTGCAGGAGGGGAAGTTCTGGGGGAGGGTCCGACGGCCTTCGTTTTTTGCCAAAAAACCCCGGAAGAATCCGGATTCTGGCGGGGGGGAGGGCCCCTCTGGGGGTGAGGTCCAGGCAAAGCCTTAGTCCGAATTAGGAGAGAACCAATGGGCGCTGTGAGCGCTCTTATCCAGGGAGAACTAGTCTCTGGACGGAGCTTATGATTAAAGTTTTGTCTTGAAAAATACTGCAAACCATTAGCTAAATGCAGTTGAACAAACTTCTTGTCTCGCTCCCCCGTCCGCCAAAACTGTAAGTGATGGCAGTGAAAATTCACAAATAAAAGTTCACCAATAAACCGAAAAACGGGCATTGGAGTCTGATCCACAGCACTTCAGCAGAATCATGGGCAATGTTTGCAAATTGAGAAAGTTGAACATTTTGATGATTTGGTAATATTTGACTGAAGTAAGTGTGATCAACAGTAAATCAATGCTCAACCGCAGCTCACATGGTCAAAAATCAGGAATTGCGGGTGCAGGGGTGAGATAAACCAGACAAGAAATGAAATAAGCTGAAATGGAAAAATTGAAATCGATAAAGAATCGGTTAAAGGGAATTTGACTGGCTTCCAACAATAATGAAGGAAGGTATTTACCAAATTAAGTGATCGGATTGGATTCTAATAGTTGACTCAATTTTAATAAATATATACAATTTTAATTTTATTTTAATATTTTTTTAAATTTTAGTTTGCAAGTTTTAAGATTTTGGTGCAAAGATTTGGTTTTACGATTATCGGACGAATACCCTGAGGCAGATTTTTCATGTTGTCTTATCAGGCCTGGGCCTCAGAGCAAATCGTGTAGACTAATGGTAACCGTAAATTTCACTCCATTGCTTTCAGTTAAATTGAATTTTCTTGACAGGAAGCGAAAACGAATTTCCATGTTTACCGCTGAATAGAAATCAGAACAGTGGCCATTTTGGTATGGAATATTTCATTTCTAGAAAATTCCTGCTAAGATTTAGGTGAAGGAACAGATTTTCCATATTTATTTGAAAGTGTCCTTCGTGGATTTGGACTTAATTGAAAGGAAACCAAACTAATTTGGGTATACCCTAATTTGCATATTTGAAAAATTAGAAAGAAAACTTAAAACTTTGGCGCAATTAACTAATTCATTCTCTACAATTCAATTCAATTCAAGCAATGCCATATGAAATTTTCTTTAATTTTATTTAAATTCTGTACATTCTGTATATAGTTTTTGTATATCATTTCTTGTATTTTTATTATTATTTTATTTTCTCTTTCTACAACTTAACATGGAGCCTAACGGTGAGTATACACTTTGGCCTGAATATTTCAAATTAAAAACTATTTTCGATGTTGTACGTGTAATTTTATTATATGCACTAACTAACAATTTTTATTATTCCTGTTAATATTAGCTATTATGATTACCTATTATTTGTAAAGGAAGTTACCGTATACTCAACCCTTGCATTATCCAACAATTCAAGATTTATCATTTAGTAAATAAAACCTGTGCGGTCTGAAATTTCGGCACTCCGATAAGATCGGTTATATAATTTAATGATTGGCCAGGAAATTAAAAAGATTAACTTTTTGTGGGAAACATAGCATTCCAATGCTACAATTAACGGTATAAAAACAGTATAAAACATATACCTTTCCGATCTCTTAAATCTCATATATCCATTGAGACTTTCTTAGTGCGACACAATGTCAACTTTCGGGAAAATAGTGTTTCCATTCCTGAGCCAGTTACATACTGTACTCAGTGACCCATTTCACCAATTTGTTAACTAACTCTGTAATTATAAATTTAATGATTTGACTAGAGAAGGAACCGTGGATGTCCGAGTGGTTAAGGAGTTCGAGTCCGCAAAGCTTTCACAAATCCCCGTTAAGGTGGCGGTTCGGATATTTGTAGCAAGCTTTGAAGCCCCCAAAAGAGTGTGTTTCAGTTTACAGAGATTATGTAGGTTTGGTTTATTCTTTGATGGGCAGCTGACCTAAACTTGCCACCGTACAGCGCTAAGAAAATGATACTGCATTATGCAATTCTTGACGGTAAACTCTTGTTTCCAGAATTTCCCCAAATATTCTTCCAAATTAATCCAGAATTTTCTGCGTGCTACTTGATTTCTCTTACGTTAATTATTAGCACACAAAACTAGACAAAGCAGAAAACAAAGACGAAACTAATTTGCATATTTTAGAAACTAGGAAAATGAAAAAATTTCACAACTCAATGTTACTATTGCCAATCTGCTATCAAGTTATCAATTAATGAAATTTTTGTTTTTTTATAAATTTTGTAAATTTTGTATATAAGTTTCCTGTACATTTTCAATTCAATTTTTATATTATTTATTAATTTATATTTCCTTCTTTGCTAGATGGAGCCTAGCGGTGAGTATATTTCGAATAAATTAACATAATTTCATGAACAGTGTTTAGTAATTCCGTGTGACGTTTTAGATTTTTGCGAATGTGCAACGTGTCTTGAGTTATACCCAAGTACACAACTAAATCCTAGCCGTGATATATATACTTGTTAGTTGATAATGAGTTAATAATAATACTAATAATAATAATAATAATAATAATAATAATAATAATAATAATAATAATAATAATAATAATAATAATAATAATAATAATAATAATAATAATAATAATAATAATAATAATAATAATAATAATAATAATAATAATAATAATAATAATAATAATAATAATAATAATAATAATAATAATAATAATAATAATAATAATAATAATAATAATAATAATAATAATAATAATAATAATAATAATAATAATAATAATAATAATAATAATAATAATAATAATAATAATAATAATAATAATAATAATAATAATAATAATAATAATAATAATAATAATAATAATAATAATAATAATAATAATAATAATAATAATAATAATAATAATAATAATAATAATAATAATAATAATAATAATAATAATAATAATAATAATAATAATAATAATAATAATAATAATAATAATAATAATAATAATAATAATAATAATAATAATAATAATAATAATAATAATAATAATAATAATAATAATAATAATAATAATAATAATAATAATAATAATAATAATAATAATAATAATAATAATAATAATAATAATAATAATAATAATAATAATAATAATAATAATAATAATAATAATAATAATAATAATAATAATAATAATAATAATAATAATAATAATAATAATAATAATAATAATAATAATAATAATAATAATAATAATAATAATAATTAGTAATTAACAGCACTAATTTTTTAAGAGTTTATTCAAAAATTGCAACATTATTGTTTTCTACTTATAATACATAGATAATAATGGTGATACTACTTCATTTGTTGGATAGGATTGATGAATTCAGCCTCTTTTTATCTTTTTATCTAATAACATTATTCTTTAACTCCAATGCTGCAATATAAACTAATTTGCATACCTATACACTAATTCTTTGGAAAATTCCCTGTCGTGGCCAAGGAAGTCGGGCATAGTCTACGTATTTGTGAGCGTGAAATGATCCCGTTGCAATGGGACTTTATACCAATAAAACAGCATGATACGACGGATTTATGCGTTGACGCGCGTTCACACGCGTCCTTGAGCGGTCACGACTTTGAATGAAGACACTTTCACAACAGAATTATTGAATCCTTTGTCACTGCGGACGATAAATAATTGCTGAAACAAAAGTCGATTTTTTGAAAAAATAGAGTTGAGCGGATTGTGGTTACAACTTTAATTTGCTACGTTTATTCTAGTAGCTTTACATTAAGTCTAGGACGGAGAAAAAGTGTTGCCCGTTCTGAAGGGCCTGCAGAGGGCAATCCCTGCTCAAAAATTAAAGTTTAGTCCAAATAGCTTTCTACAGCTAGTGTTTGAGGCCGGCCGGGGTTTCACCGGCCGGCCGCCGGCCGGCTGCCGGCCGGCCGATCGCCGGCCGGCCCGGCCGCGCCCATCGGCCGGCCGGCCGGTGAGCCGGCCGGCCGGCGGGCGGCCGGTGAGCCCGTAGGCCGGCCGGGAGCCGGCCGGCCGGTCGGCTGCCGGCCTAAAGCAATTTGCAGTGCAGTAGTATAACTTGTAAGATATTTATTTTCCAATGTTATCTTAGAAAAATAGCACAGCATAGCATAGAAAATTAGCTAGATAACTAGATAACTAGATTTGGAGTTCATTTTACGGTTAGTTTCTCTATTTTTTAAATTTCTGATTGGAGATTTGTATCCC
Organism: Trissonchulus latispiculum; assembly: GCA_030248195.1. Classification (NCBI taxonomy): domain Eukaryota; kingdom Metazoa; phylum Nematoda; class Enoplea; order Enoplida; family Ironidae; genus Trissonchulus; species Trissonchulus latispiculum. Next base: position 7,447 of record JASAND010031560.1, on the reverse strand, counting down.
AGCCGGCGGCCGGCCCGCCGGCCGGTCGGCCGGTTGCCGGCCGGCCTCACCGGCCGCCGGCCGGCCGGCCGGCCCGGTGCCGGCGGCCGGCCGGCCGAGCAAAAGTCGTCGGCCGGCGGCCGGCCGCCGGCCGGCTTAGGCCGGCCGGCCTCAAACACTATCTACAGCCATCACGCCCCACTGCCAGCTTTAGCTTGCCTCGTGGGCAGTCATGTGCAGGAGGGGAAATTGGGGGGGTTGACCATTAACGGGGTGGGTGTCGCATTAACGAGCCAAGTGCGAACATATCAAGCATTCTTACTACAAGAGTCTCATAGTCTTAGTCTATTATTCTGCATATCTTAGTACTAAGACTTAGCCATATGGGTTTTATTTTTGTTGCAAAACAAGCTATTGCAGTCCCTTTGGAGGAAAGCCGAGAAAGCCGAAAGGTCTTCGATTAGAGGAGTTTACAACTTGTGTTGTAGACTCCTCTAATTAGTCACAAGACTCCTCGATTAGAGGAGTCTTGTGTCGCCCCACCCACCCCATCCCACATGACGTGACAGTTCCAAAAGTACAGTGAAAAATGGATGTAGCGAAAGCCAATTTTGTACTGTATTTTTAACCCGTGGCTGCCTTTTGACAGTGCGCTGACAGTCACCTGCAAATTACAAAAGCAATGAAGCAATTATTGTTAGCAGCTGATGGTTCGCAAACTTTTTCGAAGTTTGCATTTTCCACCTACCCGGCTTTGCATTTGCCTAAATTGTGTGTGTTGCCTGTTTTGTGCGGAGTCGAGATGGCAAATGGAGCTTGAATTATAATTAATTATTGAAACTAGTCTTTTCTAGAACCGAATGGAGAGTTGAAATTGATATTTTGTGAAACCTGTAAGAAAAATTTCGAGGACCAGATAAGATAATAAAGTTTTTCAATAATCCTGTGTTATAAATTATTATGCAGGGTTTCCGAATTCGAATTAATAAACTACTGTTAGCACAATTGAGACGAAACCACACTAATTTACATATTTGGAAATTTAATCCTAAAATTGAAAAATCCTTTATTCATTCACTGCTATTCAATTCTTCTGTCAGCGCTTAAATGAAATTTACTTTTCTTTTAACTCTTGTACATCCTGTAAATAGTTTTCTTGTATATTATTAGTTTTTCTTTATTTTATATTTATTTTATTTTCTCTTTCCACAATTTTCTATGGAGCCTAGCGGTGAGTGAACTTTAGCTTCAAGCAATGACCTAATTTTGAATTAATTAATGAACAAGTAATGTTGACATCCTGTATGTATGTATGTTGTATGTGTGTGTTCTAACTTAACACTTTTATACACTATAACTAAGAATGCCTGACAATTATGCGTAGTATTTAAAATTTATATATGGAAAATGTGAGTACCAAAGATTTGAATAAGCAATAGCCAAATCTGATTTTTGTGTAGTACGAAATGATGTTGTTCACCGGCTGAGCCTATCGCCAAAGCTGACCACCAATTGCCGTCAAAAGCTTCAAACATTTCACATCAGTGTTTATTTTAAATTTTACTTATATTTGTTAATTATTTAATTTCATAAGTGAATTTTGACAGCAAAATGTGGAAACCAGATATATCATCCAAATGAGACTCCTAGTAAAACTGAAAAAATTAAATTTAGTTATACTGCCTTTCCTTCAAACGAAATAATTTATTATTTTTTGTGGTTTGGCCATTACAGCACTCAATCGGCCTCTATCTGGGCTAGCTACCGGGATCTGCCATGGGCCAGTGCCCACCTGTAAACCAAGGAAGAGACGTACAAAATTCGAAAGTCCAGTAAAATGAAAAGGAAAGCTGCGAAAACGAAATAATTTTCTTTCATCCCGTTCGGTACAAAAAGGGGGTGGAATGTGACTTATATTTCTCCGTTTTTACGGTTCCCTATTTGCTCCGGCTCACGGCAAAAGTCTAAATTTAATGTAAATAACAAGAATGCTAAATATATAGATCAAAATTCATCAACTAGACCAAACTTGACTCTTTCAAAATTCCAAAAGTGGGAAAGCGAAAACTCATTTGCATATTTAGGAAGCTTTAAAGCAAGTTCAGAAAGAATTTGTATACACTGGGTAATCTGCAATTATCACATCAGCTATCAAATTAATGCTATTTTCTTTTTGTATTCTTTATATCTGTAAAGTTTGTAAATAGATTTTCTGTATATTTTTAATATTTTATTTATTTTGTAATATTTCTTTTTCCTTTTCTTTGCCATGGAGCCTTCCGGTGAGTAAGCCATTTTTTCGAAATTACGTAATTCATAATGCGTTGTCTTGCAATCAAATAGTTAAACAATTTAATTAACTAAAACTATGTACGTATTAAGTATGCATCATGTCCTTACTTTACGGTACTTTAATCCCGCTATGATTCTAATTTTTTGGGTGCTTGGTGGTGTACAACTTTCTTTCATGCTTTAATTTGGTCAGGCCGTACTTCAACTGCAATCTTGCTAGCTTTAAAGCACTACTTTGGAATGTCAGATCACTAAAGCTATAATACACTAGGGACATGTCGAGAAACAACTTGGGACAATGACTACCGTAATGAACCCTGTTCAGCTTTAGAAAACTTGTAATCAACTTGTAATATAGGTACTCAGTTTACTCAGTACGTAATACATAAGAGTACATTGTCAGCTGTCTTACTCCATATATTATAAGCGTGACACATTCTCTGCATGTCAACGGCTGATCTCCAAATGGGACCTTAATAAATTTGCCCGCTATGTTTGTATCGTAAAGATCGAAGTGCACACAAAATTCGCGCACGAACTGCTTGTGTTTTCGAGGTTCAGCACGCAGCGACTGCTTTCCGACCAGGTACGGGTCACTGGGGTCCAACTTGAGATCGTGGGATTCAGCAGTTAGCGAGCAAATGATTTGTCACGCTTATTAGAATACAGTACTCTTGCCGACATCAAGAGTGCTGTATTTGGCAAATCTCTCCTCAATTCCACAGCAAAGAGTCCCTTCCACGACTTCTTAGCGCTGTCGTAACACCAGTTAATAACAGTAATAATCGCAATAAGACTTCATAATTTCAGTATTTGTTAAAAAATCTAGTCACTGAAGCAACAACCTAAACTGAAACTATTTTGGGATCGCCGATTGAAACTATGAGTGCAATCGGTTATTTCTGAAAAGTTGTAGATCTGATTATGTTAAACAGTGCTTCGAGTTGATCTAGCTAAATTTGGATCGGCTAGTAGTGCGTATCCCCTCCGGGGTGCAAAACCTATCAGGCCGTGGCTCGGTACAGGTGACGGTATCGATTGGGGTTGTTCCCGGGCTGTGTGGCTGTTGGGACTTGCCCGGGCCGCTGGTCTTAGCAGTCGGGCCTACCTGATTCACCGGGCCTGGTTTCCTGAGTCTTGAGATTTCTCTCGGGCACACAGTGTGAACGGACGTTAGGTTGGGAATTGTAGTAAGCCTCAACTTCGGGTCCGGGCTTTGAATTGACTCCGGGTCTAGTAGCGGCACCTGAGCTCTGGATGACGCCTCTAATATCTGTGGCTCCGTGGCAGACATGTGCAGTGGGGAAATTTTGGGAAAGGTGCGGAAAACCGGATTCTTCTGGTTTTTTGCCCAAAGAAGAGAAAATTCGAGGCACAGGAAATGGGATAGACCCGGTGAGTCCGGTAGCGGCCCGGGCTGGACAGAATAAAAATTCGGAAACAAAACTAAACCACCAAAAAACCGGAAAATCCGGATTAGGGATGAGGAACCCCTCTGGAAGATGTGAGGTCCAGGTCTGGGGAGGGTGAAAACCTCCAGGACATATGTAATATGCTCCAGGGACAACAATCTGTTGCATGACTGGCAATCAACACTTTACGTATCAATAATCAGATAATTTGCCTAAGCTCAATGGGGGTGGGTTCACTGTTTTACCGTGATAGCTAAAAGTTACGTACATAGGACACAACAATTTATGGTAATCGAAAATCGCGAAATTAATGGATCAAGCGTAGAGTGCAGGGTTGGTGTCGGTTTCAAAATTAAGGTACAAACCCAGATGCATAACACTTCACCCCCAAACCCGCTTGCTCTGAGCTTGTTTAAATGCCCCAACATCCAACCTGGAGACGGAAAATCGGTTTTGCATTTACAGAGTGTAACAGGAACCTTATATTCTTTATTATGAGCACAAGAGTATATCTGTGAAGTTTCGCTTCCGCTTGTCATTGCGTAACGGTGCTCCGACTTGGACACGAATTTTTTCGGAAGGGAACAGCCAACAGCCACTCAGATTGCAAAAACCTCCTTCCCCTATTTGGGTGCGGGGTAGAATAGAACATTGCAGTAGTTTAGTTTTGTTCGAAAAAGGGTCCACAATTCAAGAAAAATATCTCCCTTTGAGGGAGCATGGGTCCCAAACTTTCACTAAATATAGCCCGGTAATCAACAACCGATCAGATAGCAGAAGCTCCCGCGTTTGGTGGGGATCTGCATTCGGCCCTTTGATTGGCAGTTGATACGGAGCTGTAGCGCTTCAACCAGGGCTGGTGGAGGTGGACCCAAGAGGAGATCGAGGACAAGCCCAAAACGGGAGGTGCCAGGCACCCTTGCACCACGAAACCAGGGCCTAGAAGGGAGAGGTGAAGAGGGAGGATCAACTTTTCATTCAGGATTGACGTAAAGAATTGGCCCAGCCGGGGTCGAGTGCTCCGGAGTCAGAGACATGCTACCACTATACCACTACCCGCAAAAGGTTGCGCGTTGTGGTAGGAGCATCCTTCAGCAATTATAAAAAAGTTGTCTGGTGGCTTACTCTTCTTCTATACTAATAAGAAATTATGGATTATGAATGTAAGTAGGACAGTTTGATTTCATCAAGGTCTGAAACAACTCGCTCAGACCCACTCCTACTGCTTCGACCGTTATTGCCGCATGTTTGCCGTATCGTTCTGAATGGCACACACTCGAAATTGTTAAATATATGTGTCTCAAGTGAACGGGAGAAGGGGTTTCTGCAACCTAACTGGCTTTTAACATTACTTCTCTTGGCTCTGTCATGGAGTGCAGAATATAAATTGTTTAGCTGGCTGCGGTGGACAAACACTGCTACATTCGGATCGCAAAATTAGACTGTATAAGTAACACAGTACAGGAATTTGCTGACAAATGCTGCATAGGATGAGACGCGGCGAATAAAATAACTACAAACGTTCCTGGGAAACCATAGTACTAGTTCACAGATAATTCCTGACCTTATGCCACTTTACTATGCCGGTCTATTAGTATATATCCAATTAAGCATATAATATAATATAGATAATGTAACATGTAACGAGATTATGGAACAGGATAATGTAACATTATTTATATATATTATGCAACTATGGTCCAGGCAGATTTCACGAAAAAGTAGAGCAGAGTAGAGTCAAGATTAATCTTTAAACTCTTTTAACTAGTCTCGGACTCTCGGCTTTAAAGTTTTCTGTCCAAAGTAGAATAGAATTATATATCTTTGATACGATAGTAATGGCATAAAAGCATAGGCAAGGTGTCTCAGAAATAAGCTTAAAAGGTAGTTTTTTGAAAACCGAATTTTTAAGTAAATCCTAACGCATACTCGGTCTTTGGCGACGTTTGCGTGGGGAGGGTATATATAATTGACCATGCAATTACAACCAAGATAAAATTATTTGCAGTTCATGAACTATGCTTTTATCCTGTTTATCCTGTTACACTATTAAGTCTTGTTAAGCAACTTTAATGCAGAGCTTCAGGGTTACACTACACCTAGTAATAGTTTTCACGGAGATAGAAGGAATTTCATTAGTTGCGTTTTGATCTAATTTGTGACCTACTATGAAACTACTTTTACACTGTAATTGGGTTTATTGGGAGTTATTTCGGATGTTTTCAGGAAAACCCCCCACGCCCAGATTCCGCTAAACTTGACCATGACCAATCGAGTTGAAATTTGGGATTGTTTTCGACCACGCTGAGTTCAAATTTTGCAAAATCTTTCAATTTCGCAAAATTAGATTTTTTGATTAATAAGGGGGGGGGACCAAGGCAAACCGAAAACGTTTTGTCTTCAATTTTGCTGAAAAGTTGTAGATAGGGGTTTTCGTGGTTGCAGAACACGAGTCTGAAGTTCGTTTTTCGATTCAACTTTTCGTTAGCTTAGTATAAGCTTACATCTTAAGCTTACAAGTTTAGCTTAATATGCTGAGCTAAAGAAAAGCTGAACGAATTTGACATTCGTGTTCTACGACCGCGAAAATACATATCCACAACTTTTCAGCAAAATGGAAAACAAAAAATTATCGGTTTCCCTTGGAGCCCTTACGAATAAAAAATCTACTTTCGCGAAAACGAAAAATTTTGGTATATTTGAACTCACTGTGGTCGGAAACATACCGAGACCAAGTGTCAGCTCATTTGGTCAGGGTTTGCGGAATCAGGGCCTGGGGAGGGACTTTCCTAGAAAGATCCGTTATTTATATATTTATTTGTGAGCCAGATACCTACGGAAACCCAGAAATTGTAATTTCTTGAACAGATTAAATGCTAGAAATTTGTTATTTGATATTAAAGAAATTCTAGAATAACTCTAGCACCTGTGATCCGAAATAGTCGGATCCCAGATGGGCTTCGAATCCACGACTAAAGCTATTTCTTGAGAGTCCCACGTGAAATATGACGCTACGTAATAGAGATCCAACCTTTTGAGAAGAAGCTAGTCTTACATTCAGCAGTGTTTCCGACTACTTTTGTTGGTTATCATGTTCTATTTCATTTTAGCATTCAATTTTCTCAGTTATAACCCTTTGTTCTAATATCATTTTCTACTTTGTTTCAGGATCTCAATCCAATCGATCTCAGGTCAGAGGATCTGCCGCGATCCCGGGCACTTCCGGCGACGGGGCCCCAACGGACGAGTCGGCCCCTCCAGCGGACCAGGCACCCCCGATGGCTCCCCACCCCGACCAGGGGGCACCGGAGGAACCCATGGACGTGGACGTGGACCAGCCTGTTCCGGATCCGGTGTCCCCTTCCTCTTCCCAGGATGACATCGCCCGCCATCTCTCCGTCATCCTGCCGGAAGAGGATGCCGATCCTCGGGTCTTCCTGACACCGCCGCCCGAAGGATCGGCCCGGTCCGCCCCTCCGGGAAGTCCGCAGCCATCCACCAGCGGAACCCAAAGAGGAGGGGAGCGGCGCCACCGATCAGCGCCGTTGGCCGAGGCTCGGGCCGTCACTCCGGAGCCCGAACCTCAACCTCAGCCCGAGCCTCCGGTCCGGGCCGGCCCCTCCGTTCTCGACCACGGATTCCTGGAGGAGTCCGCCGGAGAGGAAGAGACGGAGGGGGAAGGGGTGGCGGAGCGGTGCCAGCCGGGACCGTCCAGGAAGAGGGGGGCCGACTCACAATTGCGGCCTGATCCAGCCGGGCCCAAG